>JAXQQM020092214.1:0-39107 GCA_034641835.2 Pinus albicaulis
TATCTTTGATCGTCATCCCTCACAACTTAAAAAACCAAAATCAAAACTTACTTCATAACTAGCCTAAAATCAAAATACAAATAAACAAACACACCATATCCCTACACATATAGAGAGAGCCCCTCTCTCGAGTCCAGAAGGCTAGGTCCTTGGGCTCCAAAGCTTGGTTTGATGTTACAACGTCATTTGGCTCACCACCTGCCAAATCACGGAACCCAAATCGTATTGTAGCCAGGCATCATCCTCCAGATGTCACACATCGCAACGCAATGGAGCTTTAGTGATGAGGATGCAACCCAATCGACTTGTCTCTGTCAAAGATTGGGCAAGAAGAGTTTCAAGAGCTTTCTCAAGAATCGATGATGCAGCAAAGTATGGCAAGATGATGCAAGATGTTGAGGAAGTCATAAAGACAAATGTATGGGCATATGGCAAATACATAATGCATAGTAATAAATGGCAAGAACGAAGACAATGATGAAGGGCAACAGGTCCAGCATAAGTGCAGAGACCCACACCAGAGATCAGTGCAAAGCTTCGGGGTGAAGCAAAGTTGTACTAGAGCACATTCCTCGCTAAGAGGGAGTGTTGAGATTTTGAGTGTTTGGGTAGCATCGGATGTGCTCTAACTCCCAAACTTTGTGGAGGGACTAGAGTAAATCAGATCTCCAAGACCCAGAAAAGGATTTTGGAAATTCCATCCAATTTGGGAGATAGATAATTAATTAATTGTTTTAATTAAGGACCCTAAGTCTAACTTAGGAAAATTAAATTATTAAAGGTAATTAATTAAAGCATGTGATGGAATTGACTTAAGGCACACGGATCAAGCTTTCTTTTAATATGAGCCATCGATTCAAGATTTGATCATGGTCATTGGTTTCCCAACGAAAAATTATAAAGGAAAGGCTTGGGGTCAGTTGGAGAACACACACACCGAGGCAGAGCACTAAGCTGAAATTCTAGGGCAAGGTTTGCTAAGAATTTTCAGAAGTGTTTCAACTGCAGCGAGGGGTAGTATTGGCTAAGGGTATGGTCTGATCCCGGAGCCAAGAATCAGCAAGAGTCAAAGAGGCAGTAACCAGGAGCAGCGTAGAGAAGCAGAGGCAGCAGCAACATTTACGCAGTAGCTGCGTAGCGCAGAGGGTTTCAGCCGCTACGCAAGCCCAGAAAGGGCAACGCTAAGCAACAGGAGGCTCTCCAGGGTTACGCTGAGGCGTTCTAGTGCAACGTATGGACTACATCACCCGGTCTGGGATTACGCAGCCTTCTCCAGGCTAGCGCAGAGGCACACAGAGGCTGATAGGACTAACGCAAGGGCTTCTGGGGCAGCGCTGGGGTTTCTAGAGGCTAAGTCTTGTAAATCCCATTTGAGGGTGTGGATCAGTCAAAGTCTCAATCTCCGGAACAGCAGGTTAGCTGCAGATATATTTTTTCTCTGTTGGGTTAACCAGTAAGGTGCCCGATTTGTTGTATTCAGAAACTACTTAATAATATAAACCCTCCAGCATGCAGAAGACCGGTTTTCCCGCATTGGGTTTTTTCCGGGGACAGTTGTCCAGAAATTCTTGTGTGTCACTTTGTCTATGTGCATGTATTTATGTTTTAGATCTGAATCGGTGAAAGTATGTTATGTGTTTACTTCGATGTTAATATGAAGATTTCAGCATTAATAACTTGTTTAAGTAGGAGAAGTATAACCAGAATCACCAGAATTAATAGTAGGGTTTTTGCATAAAGTAATATTCAGAAATTTTCACAGAGGGGACGCATTGGATCTTATACATGATTGCAGGTGGGTCTCCATTTGGAGTTTGTTCTCCCTATACGGGGTCCAAGCCCTCTAGATAGGGAACGTTTTTGGTTTGACTTTCCCTTATTAGGTGTGTGGCAATTTTTTGATTTTCTTCTGGCGAGGATATTGTTGAGTTGGTTACAAAACCTTCACTTGGGATGTTCATTGTCTAAATTGCAACACCTAAACATGTATTTTCTTCAACTTGCTTGTCTTCTTCTTGAGTTGTGACATTCACTGGATCAGTATTTGTTCCCTTATCTTCAACCGGGACTGTTACAACTGGAGACTTCAATACTTCTTGAGCAAGTTGTTCTAACTTGTCTTGTAATGACTTTTTGCCCTTCTTGACTTGTGTTAATAATTTTTCACTATGGTCTTTAAGCCAAGAAACTTCTTCATTTTTGTCATTGGTGATCTTGTCAATTTCTCTTTGCATATTTTGTAGTACTTTTTTACCTTCTTGAAAAATTATTTTTGAAATATCTTGTATGTCTTCTGGTGTCACTGAATTTGGCTTCAATGTAAGATCCTGGAGTGTTATTTCTTCTTCCTATAGGAAAAGGTTAAAAACGTATTTTCCGTATTTAAGATAAAGGATCCTAGAGTTCCAATCCAAGGTGAACCCAAAATAATGTCACTTTGATTGCTCCATAGGGTTTGAACTGAGAATTGAGATATAAATGTACAGTCCTCAATCTTTAACTGTAAATTGGTTATGTCATATTTTTTGTTGTCAAAACAGTCTAATTTTTCAATTATATTTGACTCAAGAATCACTAATTGGTTCACGATTTTAGACGTTAAATAATTTTCATCTTCCGTAGGTGAGATAGCAATAGTGACATATTTTCCGGCAATAGACCCTTTATTTATAAATAGCACTGAAGCATAATTACGTGAAGTTTCTGGAAATCTTCCTTCAATTTCGAATTAGATGTCATTTTTCTCTTCAATGGTTGACTCAATATATGTCTTTTGTCAAAAAAAGAAAAAATCATGCTTTTAGATAAATTAAATAATAATAATAATATTTTTTTAAATAATTATATATATATATATATATATATATATCTATATCTTTTTTTTAATTATTATAAATTAATAACCTTTGTGGCTCATGATTGAATGAAACGTATCCAAAAAACGTGACTGAAATTTTAGTAAGGGTCACGATGTTTGACCCGAGAAAAAAAGAAAAAACTGTGGAGGCAAATTTGTCGGGACTGAACAAAAATGGCAGTGTTGATGGGGACTGTTGGCCGAAACGAAGACAAGAAAGCGACGTCGAGAACAAGGAGAACGAATTGGCATGAATTGGCGGGTTATTGGCAGTAAGCAGTGGTAGAAAGGCAGAAGGACAGATTGGATTTGATTCGATGGCAGGATAGTGGTCGGAATAGCAAAGGGAATGAAGTTTATTTGGCGAATAAGGAATGAAGTTTATCACAGAGAGAGTGAATTTTATCTCAGAAGGTTGTAGCGAATGGCGGCGGGGAAGTGTTGTCGGGGATAAAACGGCGGTCTAAGAGGAGTGGCGGTTGGGCAGCAAGGAAGGCGGCTCAGGTTTTTGTAAGGTTGCGGTGTGTTGGAGCTGCAAAATGAAGGCTGTCATGTGTTGAGAGTTTGTGTATTTGGGGTAGCATTTGTTGTGCTCTAGCTCCCAAATTTTGTGGAGGGGCTAGAGTACATTTGATCTACAAGACCCAGAAAAGGATTTGGGAAATTTCATTTGGTTTAAGAGATATTAAATTAATTAAGTATTCTAATGTATTTCCTAAATTAAAACTTAGGGAAATTAAATAATTAAAGTCAATTTAATTAAACATGTGATGAAATTATCTCAAGTCACGCGGATCAAGCTTTCTTTTAATCTGAGCCATTGATTCAAGATCTGATCATGGTTGTTGGTTTCCCAACGAGAAAAGTATAAAGGAAAGGCTTGGAATCATTTGTAAAGACACAGAGGCAAAGCACTGAAGCTAAGTTGAGATTCTAGGGCGGGTTTGCTAAGAATACTCAGAAGTGTTTCAGCTGCAGAGAGGAGAATTTAGGCCAAGGGATGATCTGATCCCAGGGTCTAGAATCAGCAAGAGGCAGAGAACAGCTCAGAGAGGCAACGCAGAGAAGCAGGAGGGCAGCAGCAAGAAGGCCAGCAACTGTGCTACGCAAGTGCTGCGCAGTCCCTCAAGGACAGCGTAATTATCTGCAGCAAACCCTCAAGGGTTAGGCAGAGACCCTAAGGGGCAACGTAGGGACTGCGTCACCCCCATTCTGGGGTAACGCAACCCTTTTCGCAGCAACGCTGAGGGTCAGAGGGGCTTCAAAGGCTGATGCAGAGGCTTCAGGGGCAGTGCTGGGGTTTCTAGGCCCTAATTTTGGCTGAGTTCTGTAAATCTCGTTTGAGGGTGTGGATCAGTCATTATTTTGGCCCTAGTTCAGCGAGTGAGTTGTAGATCTATTATTTCTCTGTCGGGTTTTCCAGATCTGGAACCCAGGCTTGTTGTATTCAGAAAATTCTTAATAATAAAACCATCCAACAGCCAAAAGACTGGTTTTCCCACATTGGGTTTTTCCGGGGATTATTTGTCCAGAAATAACTGTCACTTTGTCTATGTGTGCATGAACTTGTTCGAGATCTGGATTAGTGGAGATATGTTATGTGTTTTGCTTCGATTTTACTTGAATTTATTCAGTTAATAACTTGTCTAAGTAGGAGGAGCATAACTAGATTAACAGTAAATAATCTCTGCATAAAGTGTAAAGATTTAGAAATTTCCACATGGTATCAGAGCAATTGCAGATCTAGGAGGGTCACCAGCAAGAGACTGAAGGTTCTAGCTACAGAAAGCAGCTGGAAAAGTAGCAGAAACGCAGATCTGAAGGGGCAGCGCAGTTTTTAGAGGCATATTCACGCAGAGGGAAGGGTGACGTTGTCTAACCTTGTCTCCTAGCAAGCCCACGCAATTATTGCGCGGAGGCAGCTCAGAAACAACGTTCGACTAGTCTGAAGCCTGCCAATGTGATGCAGATTTGAATCTATCAGATCCAGAAAAGACTGAAGAGTGCAGAAATTCAGAAGGTGCTGGTGGGTTTAAAATTCTGAAGTTTTCAGATTTTTAGCCTAAGCACAAGTGACAAAGCGCGGGAGGAGATCAGCTTCTCAGAGAGTTTCTAGCCAAAGAAACCTGCAGGTTGATCAGAGGACCAAAGAGAGTTGAATCATAGTTGATTTGGCAGATTTCCAAGGAGGGAAATCAGTTGTCAAAGGGAGCAATAGGTGCCTATTTCACCAAGGGCCTTAGATCCATTTCTCTAGCAAAGAGAAAAGGAATTTTCAACACATTCTGAGCAGATGGCTTCTCATGCACTGCGTGATCAAGACAAGCTGGATGGCCTCTCAAACTTTTCAGTTTGGAAGCCAAGGATCCTGATAGTCCTTGAGGCATACAATCTTAGAGACCATGCAGAGCAAACTCTGGCCACACTGACAGATCCGGATCTCCTTCGGAAGCATAAGGAGGTTGTTGGGCATGCCAAGCGGCTAATTATGGATGGAATTAAGGAACATATTGTACCACACTTAGCTGAGAAGAAGACAGCTAATGAGATGTGGAAGGCCATAATCTCCCTATATGAGGGAAAATATGTCCAAAGGAAGATGTTGTTGGAGACACAAATGAGGTCATTCATGATGACCAAGGGAGAAGACATGGAGCATTTCCTCTTCAGACTACATTCGATCAGAGATTAGTTGACTGCAACGGGTGCTAAGGTGGAAGAGATGTGATGGTCAGGATTGCCCTCAATGCAGTCACAGATGAGTGGGAAATTTTGTCCAAAGTATCTTCGACAGAGCGGACCTCCCAGATTGGGACAGCTTGTGGTCAGTTCTACATCAAGAAGAACTCCGCAGATTCACCAAGAAGCAATATAGCTCTAGATCAAGCAAAGTGAACAAGGAAGATGAAGAAGATGCTACCTTGGCATCAAAGAGGCAGCCAAAGAAGAAGAAGGATCTCTCGAAGATCAAGTGCTTCCAGTACGATGAAATGGGACATTTTGCCTGCAATTGTCCTCAGAAGAAAAAGGACAAGGAAGCTTCTTCTTCCAAGGCTGTTGTGGCAGATGATGGGTCGGAAGATGATGCAGCCATGAGTGCTCATGAACCACGGAAGTGGGGTGACATGGATATGTAGAGGAGCTACATAGTTTGGAGCAAGATCCTTCAGCAGCGCATCTCTTGGATCACATGCGAACTACGGCAGCCTTAAGACAGTAGCGGGACAAGTGGAGCAGTGGGTGTATTGATCACAGATGAAGCAGAGGTAGATTTGAAGACTGGGAGGAGCAGCGCAGAGCAAAACGGCAGCAGCAGCGCAGAGGCTTATGTGACTTCAGCAACGCAAAGTAGAGTTGCTTACGCAGTGCAAAGCTGCAGCGGCGCAGAAGGCTTCAGAGGGACAGCGCAATGCAGCAACAGCGTGATAGATTTCAGCACATGGGGCTGATGTGACTTCAGTAGTGTAGAGGGAGTCTGCTTACGCAGTGCAGAGTTGTAGTTGTGCATCATCCTTCAGATGTCAGCACAAATCTGTAGCCTATGGAGCTTCAGTGATGAGGATGCAGCCCATCTACCTTGTGTGTCAAAGATTGGGCAGGAGATTCAGTTGTTTCTCTCAACAAATGAAGTTGCAGTGCAGTAGATCAGCAGTGGCAATGCTATGAGCAGCACAGATGCAGCTAATTGAGAGGGAGCTGCAGTTCAGAGGTTGCAGTGGCAGTGGCAGAGTCATGGGCAGCAGTGCAGAATGGCAGCAACAGTGCAGAGTTGAGTGGCAATAGGCCAAGCTTCAGCAGCACAGAACCAATACTCAAAGTCTTGTAATGCATAGTGTGATGTATTGCTAGAGCACACCCTTGATGCTAAGAGGGAGTGTTGAGATTTTGTGTATTTGGGGTAGCATCATTTGTGCTCTAGCTCCCAAATTTTGTGGAGGGGCTAGAGCACACTTGATCTATAAGACCCGGAAAAGGATTTGGGAAATTTCATCTGGTTTAGGAGATATCAAATTAATTAATTATTTTAATGTATTTCCTATGTTAAAACTTAGGGAACTTAAGTAATTAAAGTGAATTTAATTAAATGTGTGATGAAATTGTCCTGAGTCACACGGATCAAGCTTTCTTTTAATCTTAGCCATTGATTCAAAATCTGATCATGGCCATTGATTTGTCAACGAGAAAAGTATAAAGGAAAGGCTTGGGGTCATTTGTAAAGACACACAGAGGCAAACCATTGAAGTTAAGCTAAGATTCTAGGGGAGGGTTTGCTATGAATACTCAGAAGTGTTTCAGCTACAGAGAGGGGAATTTAAGCCAAGGGTATGATCTGATCCCGGGGTCTAGAATACACAAGAGGAAGGGATCAGCTCAAAAACAGCGCAGAAGAAGAGAGCAGCAGCAACAGCAAGGACAGCACAGTCCCTCCAAGGACATCGTGATTTTCAGCAGGAAACCCTCAGAGGGTTAAGCAGAGACCCTAAGGGCAGCTGTAATATTCCCAATTAGCAATAGCTAATTGGAAATATTAATTTTGACTATTTTGCCTTTATAATATTAAATTATAAATAAAGTGGGTGAAGAGGACACTTAGCTCACACTTAGGATAAAAAGTATTTCCTAAAGTCACTTAAGAGACATGTCTATTTGGCAAAGTGGGGCCTAGTGGTCAAGTGGCAGCGTGAGAAAAGGGGTAGCGTAGACAGCGTGGGGCCAAGCCAGCGCAGAGAGAGATGGACAGCGTGGCTCAAGGGGACAGCATAGAGATTGGTGGGGCCTAGGTGAGGGAAAGGCTCACCAAGCATAAAAGGAGGGAGGGTCTCCTCATTCTCATTCATTCTAATTATGTATCTTTGATATTTGTCTTGTGACATTGAGCACACTTGCTGTTTAGCAAAGTCTGCACGTACTGTTCAGTACACCAGGTGTCTCCGTGCGGAGATCCCAACCTGAGCCTCGGGAGACTTCGAGTGCTTGCTCGAGTGAGGAGTTCCACCTTGTTTTGCCGGAGAGGATAGCAGCTTCCACAGTTGGGAGCATTCTTTGGAAGAGACAACGCAGTTAGTGAGAGGGAGGATGCAATCTTGGATAGAGGGAGTCCCGGATTGAGGGTTTATCACGGGATTCAGCCAAGAGGAGTCGGAGAGGGATCAACCCTTCCATATTCTATCATTTTGACAGAGTCGGAGGCCATCATTTGCATCAGAGCATTCAGGGTTAGCGTTTCTCCTTGGAGGATAGCGTAGTGCCTCAAGGGAGGTATTTTTGAGGGTCAGCCATTTCCAGAAAGCTCTCTAGGCTTTTCTGGGTTTTGTGTGGAGAGGCCATTTCCGGAGTTTCATAATTTTCCGAGGGGAACAACCCCAAATCATCATTTCATTCCGACAGTAGCAGCACCAGCACCAACAGCACTGGAGATTACACAGTCTTGAGATTAGCAACCATTCCGGGTCACATCCTGAGAGTATTTCTATGCTTGCCTAGTGCAAGCCAAGGTGCCATCATTCTGATCACCTTTGTACTCCTTTCCATTTCTCAGTATTAATAAAATGGCTCAGCGTTCTCCATATTATATGTTTTTATTATGATTTGTCTCTAGTTGCTGTATGTCTTTGTTTGTGTGCTTTATATTGCTGTTTATTTCCATTGGGGATATTACAGTGGTATCAGAGCTCATAGACTTGGCTCAGCCTGTGGAGCAGATTGTCTATGACACCAGCAGGGAAACCATACATCACTTACCGCGGAACAAAGTATAAAGACCAAGAGCAGAGGTTAGAGCTCACTTTCGGGCAAGATGATAGCGGTCCAGTAGTGGACGTAGAGGAAGAGGAACCAATGGCGGAGGAAAAAGATGTCGGGAAGAAGTTTGGAGAACTTCTCCTCAAGTCAGTGCAGGATTTGTCGAGACGAATAGAAGAGATGGGGCAAAGATTCACAGCAGAGTCTAGACAGCGTGAAACCCCAAGGGGTTTCCACATTGGAGAGGGCTCGGGCTCATCCCATCACTTACAGGATCACCCCACAGCGCAACAGGTGGCATCACACACACCTCCCTGTTCCACGATGACTACATTTCTTGCCGCAGACATTGGGGCAGGAGCACAGCAGGAGCAGGAACCGACACACATGGGAGATTACTTTGCTGAGAAACAGTCATATGGTCAGGAGTTCAGAGATGCCCTCACTTTCCATGATTTCGTTCAGCTCAAGCGGTACAGCAGACCCCACAACCATCACAGGGGGAACAGGCATTCACATGATGGGGACTTACAGCGCACGGTGGGCAGATTCCATCTATCAACATATGACGGATCGTCCAAGTGTTCGGCAAAAGCTTGGGTGGAGAAGTTGGATATATATTTCCAGCTTAATCAAATGGAACAGCTAGAGGCCATCAAGGTGGCAGCTGCACCTAGAGGGCGAGGCCCAGGATTGGTGGTTTCATGGGATGGTTACGCTAGGGCACTCGAGAGTGACAACATATGTCGAGTTTACGCGAAGGTTGGTAGAGCATTTTGATCGAAGGGATCCAGAGGAGCATTTTGTTGAGCTAACAAAGCTCAAGCAGACCGGGAGGCCGGACATGTACATCTCAGAGTTTTTGAGACTCTCCGTGATGGTACCTGATTTATCCACAGCCCGGATGATCTATATGTTCATAGATGGATTGGCAGAGCCTCTACGGGGATTAGTCAGATCGACGAGACCAACGACACTCCATGATGCAGTTGAGAGGACTCGGGATTTGCAGGATGCACTACCCAAGACTAGAGCTCCTTTTCTCCAAAGACCGGCATTCCAGCCGAAGGGAAAGGATGAGAGGGTCCCACCTCCTAGGGGGAACCAGGGTAGAGGGCTTGGAGATGATGAGACCAGGAGAGATCTGAATCGGAGGAGATTATGCTTCACGTGGCAAGAGCCATGGGCACCACGACACCGTTGTGCCGCAGGGAAGGCACACTACATCGAGGTCTTCTCCGATAGCAGCGGGGAAGAAGAGGAGTATGAGGAGATAGAGGTTGGAGGCAGCAGTACAGCGCAGAGAGGGGATCATCTGCCACCTCCACCGCCGGGAGCGGGAGGTGCAGCTTTTGCACCCAGCGTGGGAGCCCTTGCAGCTTTGCGGGGAGTTCTCGAGTATTTGACACTGCGTGTTCGAGGCACAGTACGGGGGCAGCATGTCTCAGTGTTAGTAGACAGTGGGGCCACCCACAACTTCATTGATGCCCAACTGGTAGAGCGTAGGGGCATACCGATAGAGACCTTTGATGGGTTTTCGGTACTGGTTCCAGGGGATCGAACTATGCAGTGTGCCAGGTATGTACCAGCCTTGGTAGTAACCATGGGGACGTACACCCTGACAGATCATTTTTTCGTGGTGGACATCCCAGACACCAACGTGATATTGGGGGTACAATGGCTGATCACGCTGGGAAAGGTCACCACTGACTGGGAGACCTTGGAGATGGAGTGGACGGATAAGAAGGCTGGGAAGCATGAGAAGATTCGAGGTATGCACACCTACCCACCACAGACAGTTTCAGCACACCTGATGGAGGCAGATTTCCAGAAGTGGGACATAGAGTGTGCAGTGGAGTTGCATGTGTCAGAGGCAGGATCTGCAGGGCAAGCCGTACACCCAGATGTACAATCCATTCTCGACAGGTATGCTACGGTATTTGGGGAGATACCACCAGGACAGCCACCAGATCAGGGGTTTGAGCACATTATTGTGTTGGAGCAGGGTATCCAGGCTATCATCACTACACCCTATAGGCACCCCAAAGCCTATCGAGATGAGATTGAGAGGGCTACCCATGAGCTCTTAGCTCTTGGACACATCCGTCCTAGCACTAGCCCCTTTGCTTCTTCAGTAGTGATGGTGAAGAAGAAGGACGACACGTTGAGGATGTGCATTGATTACAGGGCCCTGAACAAGAAGACCATGAAGAACCGGTACCCCATCCCACGGATCGATGAGTTGATGGATGAGCTGAGGGGGTCCAAGTTCTTCTCAAAGATTGATTTCAGATCCGAGTACCATCAAATTCGCGTGAGGGAGCCAGACATTCCCAAGACCGCTTTCCGGTGTCATTACAGCCATTTTGAGTTTTTGGTGATGCCCTTTGGGCTAACCAATGCCCCGACCACTTTTTAGTCATGCATGAATCACATCTTCTGCAGTCACTTGAGGAAGTGTGTGTTAGTGTTTTTTGACGACATTTTGATCTACAGCAGGACATGGGAGGAGCACCTCCAACATATAGAGGTTGTATTGCACATCTTGGAAGAGCATCAGTTTTATGCTAAGCTCTCCAAATGCGAGTTTGGGCTGACCGAGATGCTCTACTTGGGGCACATCATCGGGGTGGAGTGAAGGTCCACGAGGAGAAGATCAGGGCCATCAGGAATTGGCCGGAGCCGAAGAATGTGACAGAACATCGGGGATTTTTGGGGATCTGCAGCTATTACCGAAATTTCGTCAAAGGATTTTCCCAACTTGTTGCACCCCTTACAGACCTCACCAAGAAGGGGGCATTCAGTTGGATGGATACAACACAGAGGGCTTTTGACAGGCTCAAGGAGGTGATGAGCAGCTGTCCGGTGTTAGCATTGCTAGATTTTACACAGCCTTGTCTTGGAGTGTGATGCATTAGGGGAGGGGATCGGCGCAGTTTTGATGCAGGGAGGCCACCCCATAGCTTTTGAGAGCCAGAAGCTTTTGCCACATGAGAGGTTGTATGCTATATACGACAAAGAGATGTTGGCCATCATGCATGTATTGGCCAATTTTCAGTAGTACCTGGTAGGGAACAGATTCAGGGTGAGGACGGATCACAACAGCCTCCGATTCTTTCTAGAGCAGATGCCAGAAACAGTTGCAGGAGAGGCAGTAGAAGTGGGTCAGCAAGATCCAAGCTTATGACTTTGACATCGAGTATGTCACGGGGAAGAACAACGTTGTGGCAGATGCACTTTCACGCAGACCGGCAACATTGTCCTTGATAAGTTTGGACACGGACTGGAGGGCTCAACTGTTGGTAGAGTACTCCAATGACCGTTTTGCCTGTGAGATTTTGGATGGACAGGTGACAAATGACGAGTACAGAGTGATGGACGAGGTGATCTATTACAGAGACAAGATCTTCTTGACTGAGGGCTCCCAGCTCAAGAAGAAGATATTGCACGCCTCGCATGATTCACCATTATCAGGCCACCAGGGGTTTACCAAAACCTATAGGTCCATCAAGGAGAGGTTCTCTCGGAAGGGCCTCAAGGAGGACGTGCTCCAACATGTCAGGGAGTGCGAATTTTGCCAGCACAACAAGGGGGAGATGAACCATCCGGCAGGGTTATTGCAGCCTCTTCCCATACCTGAGGGGAAATGAGAGAGTATTTCGATGGACTTCATTACAGGGTTGCCCACTGTGCAGGGCAAGGATTGCATATTTGTAGTCGTTGATCGGCTAACTAAATATGCTCATTTCTTCGCCATATCGGCACATTACACTGCAGCACGGGTAGCAGAGTTGTTCTTCAGGGATGTTTTCAGATTGCATGGTCTCCCAAAGACCATTGTTAGTGGCAGGGACAGCCGCTTCATGGGCGGGTTTTGGTAGGAGCTTTTCCGTTTGGTGGGCACTAAGTTGACACCGAGTACTAGTTACCACCCCCAGACAGATGGACAGACAAAGATAGTGAAAAAGTGGTTGGAGGGCTACTTGCGTAACTATGTTAGCAGGCAGCAGAAGGCATGGTTGAGATGGTTGCACTTGGGAGAGTACTGCTACAACAACACTCATCATATGTCCATCGGTATGTCTCCATTTTATGCATTGTATGGATATCATGCTTTATCTTTTGTTGACATGATGTTTGGTGCTAGCAAGGCTCCTAGAGCCAAGGATTGGATCCAAGATAGTCAAGATATACTCCAAGCTCTCAAGGATAACATGGCTACAGCGCAGAATTAGCAGAAGTTGTACGCCAACAGGGGACGTGTTGAGAGGCGGTTCAAGGTAGGGGACTTGGTCTACTTACGCTTGCAGCCATATCGGCAGTCCACGCTGAAGTAGAAGGGGGCTGAAAAGTTCAAGCCTCGATTCTATGGACCATACAGTGTGACATGCAGAGTTGGAGAGGTTGCATATGAGTTGGAGCTGCCCATTGGTAGCAAGATTCATAACGTTTTTCACGTGTCATGCCTGAAGAAGGCACTGGGGCAGTACGTGACAGCAACAGAGGAGCTTCCGCCCACAGATGATGAGGGGCACTTGGTGCTACAGCCGGAGGCCATTATTGATATTAGGGAGAGGCAGCTACGGAGCAAGACAATCAGAGAGTACCTAGTGAGATGGAGGAATTTATTGGATGAGGATGCCACCTAGGAGAGTGAGAAGATTCTGCAGCATCCATCATTACAGTTGCTTGAGGACAAGCAACGTTTTGCCGGGGACAACTGTAATATTCCCAATTAGCAATAGCTAATTGGAAATATTGATTTTGACTATTTTGCCTTTATAAAGTTAAATTATAAATAAAGTGGGTGAAGAGGACACTTAGCTCACTTAAGAGACATGTCTATTTGGCAAAGTGGGCGTAGTGGTCAAGTGGTAGCGTGGGAAAAGGGGCAACAGAGACAAAGATGGGGCCAAAGCAAATACAGAGGAGATGGATAGCGTACCCAAAGGGACAACAAGTAAGAGGATTGGTGGGGCTCAGGTGAGGGAAAGGCTCACCAAGCATAAAAGGAGGGAGGGACCTAACATGCCCCTCTCCAAGCGTTGAAGACAACACTATTTTGAAGGAGAGGGGCATGTTAGGTCCCTATATTACTAATGTAGTCCCTTATTATTGTTAGTGTAGCCCCCTTATTGTTATTGTTGTACCCCTGTAACCCCCATATTGTTATTATTGTGCCCTTACATTATAGGTCGGCTAGGATTATATTGTGACCCCATGGACTTCTATATATAGTAAGGAGGTTTTGTCATTTGTATCATCCAAGAATTGTTCATTTATGTAATGTAAAGGAGGTTTCCCCCTCGAAGTGGCTTATTTCTAAGGCGTTGATCTCTCTTTTCTTCTATTTTTGGAGTTGGTTTCATAACATATAGAAGATTGGAGATCTATCTATCGAGCCAATAAAAGGAGGATGACACCATTTGGGACATTTTAGTTTAGTTGTTCAGATGTTATAGTGAGGTTTGGAGAAATGAGTTCCCAGCTTCTGCAAGCCCCAAGACAAAAACCCTTGGGTTTCCATTATGTGTGTTGGACAAAACCCATAACTCCTTAAGGAAACTTCATCTAAAAGTTTCACAAAGCTCCAACGATATTGGAGTCAGGACCATTCAAATTGTCAACTGGTGCTTCATTTCTTCTTGTTCTATCTCAACTAATTCTGTTGTAATCACTTATATCATAAAAATAAAGTTGAGTTTCCAATATTTGTTCCAATTTTCTCTAAATTTTCAATGTTTCTTATTCCGATTATTTCTGCAATTTTGTGAGAATTGTTGTTGTTGTAAATTTTCAAAATTAAAAGAATTAAAAATAAACGAAACATTTTATAATATCCCAGAATAGTTAGAAACTTATATATTTGGCATATTACACTCATCAAGAGGATGTTGAAGGGAAATAAAGACACAAAAACAATAAGAAAAGAGAACAAAGCTAAGGTAAGAAGGAGGATTTGTGTAATGTGAAATATTTTAGCCTTAGGTGTGCCCAAAAGGGACATTATGCCAGCCAATTTTTGAAGAAGGGAAGGTCAAGCAGCAAAAACAGGTTGCAAAAAGTGTAGGCATCATAGGAAGAGTGGATGAGTTAGCATCCCAGCTTGATACTGCCTTCTCAACGGTATCTTGTTTATCTCCCAACACTATGTCAAGTGTTGGGGTGGCATATGGATAGTGGAGCATTAATAAATATGACTTGTGACAAGAGACTATTCAACAAAATTCAGGAGCAATATAGGGAGAATGAGTGTGGAATTAATTGATGATGCTACATATCATATAGAAGAATTGAGTTCCATTTCACTTCCATATGCCATCATAGAGTTGAATGATGTTTTGTTTACTCTTGGTTTGAAGAAAAATCTTCTTTCAATTTCTTTTATGATAGATCTTCAATGTAGAGTTGCATTTGAAGAACAACATTGCATTAGTAGTGATTTTAGCCTGGAAAGTTTGAAGGCTTTCTCAAAGATGTCCAGATCGTGTCCTATACAAATTCTTGCTGATATGTAGCAGTTGTACATAGCAATAAGTTGAAGTCATGCTGTATTGACAAGGCACTAATTGATTCCAGCTTGCAATGGATGGGAGGACTAAGGAGTATCAGGACAGAGGTTTTGGACTCTCTTAGACGTGAGAATTGACCTTGATAAGATTCTTGTTCTAGTTACCAAAGTTAACTCAAAAGATGGAATAGACCCTGTTGAGGTTGCCTTCCCAACAGCTAGGGTTTACAAGATGCATGGTTCATAATTTGTTGGAAATTCCTTTGCAGGCTATTGTTTGCACTATGAGTTTGAGTATTTCAGGATGGATGAGATTTCGTGAATTTTCTCTTTGTCATTTTGATAGGATCTGGTCCACTTGTTTTCATCTTGTATGGGTCTTGATCATCCTTGTAAGAGAGTCCTGAACAACTTATGATGTGGTGTCTAAAGATTTTGGCCCATGAAATTGATATGAAGGATATTGGTCTGCTTTTTTTAAGTTGGAAGATTGGAAGGGTCTAGGAAAGTCTGCCTTGGGTAGAGGAAGTACACTTCAGAGATCTTGGAAAGAATCAGATGCGTGATTGCAAGCCCTTGGCTACACCCATGGCACCGATTTAAGGCTTACTTATGATGAGGACCTTGATTTGATTGACCCTACATTGCAGGGTCACAGGATTAGATCGTGGTGTATCTTGTAAATACCAAGCCAAATATTTGTTCCCTGAGTCAGTTTATGGTTAGTCCACAATTATTGTTGGCTGGATTTAGGAAGCATAAACAGGTACTTGAAAGTCATGGTTCATTGTGCCATTGGGTATGCAGTAGATGATGGACTGTACTCCATGGGTTTGTGATTTAGAATGGGCTGGAGGTGTCAACTCTCCAACGTAGAACTTCTAATTTTTGCTTCAATTTTAGGGTTAGGTATGATGTCCCTGGATTTTAGCAAAAAATATGCAGCAACTGCCTTAGTTCAATGAGAGTGGAAGCATGCAGCATGTTCAACTAGTTGTGAAATGGCTTGGCTTCACAAACTGTTAGCGGGCTCAGAGATATGCTGAAGCCCAGGAGCCGAAATTTGTGTATTGTGACAATCTGGGATTGTATCGAAATCTCCGTGAATCCTGTGTTCCATGACCACTCCAAACATATTGGCATCCATTGTTAGTTCCTAAAATGGATACAGAAAAGGTGTTTTGGTGTGATTATATTCCTACAGATTCACAAATTGTTGGCATTTTGATGAAACCCCTAACAAAGAGGAAGTTTGAGATGCTAACGGAGAAGACTGGTGTTGGTGAAAACAATTTCCTCTTAAAGAGTGTTAGCTTTTGGACTTACTCTGAAAGCATTTACACCATACTTGGAGGTGCTAAAGAGTCCATAGTTTGCCAGGGAAACATGAAGAGACTGAAAATGGAATTTGTCACAATCAAGAAGAGATTGTCCCAGATTTAGAGTAGGGTATATGGATGTGCTCTCATGGCACCCCAGAAAAAAAAAGGATTCTCTTGTCCCCAATAAAGACAATAAACAAGCTCTGATTTGCAAATTTCAAAAGATGAAAATTCAGATGCTGAGGCCTTAAACTTTGGTGATATGCTGGTTGTGCAAAAGGAAAATGGGTTGTTGGCAGCCTAAAGGAAAAGATCCTCTTGCCTTCATTCAAGCCAATTATGTCCTAGACCAAAGAAGACAGATGATTTTGCAACTGTTATGAACAAAAAAAGAAGCCACGAATTTGGTGAAGTAAGCTGCTGCTGAGCTGGGAACTATGATGGCGTGCTTGTTGTCTGGGAGGCACCCTCTGGACTGTACATTTGGCCATGATGTCAAAGAAATGAATGTACCATGTTAGATTGGATACAGACTGTGAATAGATCCTGTACCCTGTTGTTTGATTCTCTTCCTAACAATGATGAGGATTGTGAATAAAAGTCTCGCGAGGAGACCAAGCATAGCACCACGTTGGATAAGTTAGCTTTGCTCCAGGCTGTGATAATAAAGCAATTAGCATTCTGCATTTCATAAAAATTGATGAAGACTATGTTGAGCGTCAGCTTGGCAAGGACCATAATACTCATGAAAAGGAATGTAGCCGAACTATAAGTACAAGGGATGGAAACAGTGTTTATGGAGGATCCCCTTTGGTAAAGACATTAAACATGCTGAAGTCATTGAATGGAAGCTGGCACAAAGTCATCCCAAATCATATGAGGTTCATCTTGGGGGCCCTCCCATCTATGACACTTATGATCCATATGGTAAAATATAGTGCAGAGCAGAATTTATGTGAATGAAACACAAGTAGGAGTATGTTGGTACTTTTGCAGATCTGTGTGATGAAGTGCAGGCAGCTTGCCCTATGGTCATCGATGATATTCGTCAGCATAGTGGGGTTTCTACTCTTAATTTTCACTTAAGGATTGATCTAACCAGAAATGAAACTCGGATGATTGATTTAGATAACTTTTTTATGACCAAAAGGAATGCTTGACTAAGGACTGTTCCAGTAATTGATAGGTAACCCTATAACAGCAGTTTCAAGGAATCTATACTTGCTCTGAAGAATTCATGTACAAATTTGGGCCTCAGCATAAGAGAACAGTGTCAAAGCAAGATTTGGCGAAAATTTGCAGCAAGGAGAGTTTAGGAGTGTAAAGTCAATTGGCCTCCTTAATGATAATATTCATTAAGTTAAAAGCCTGACCCTTATATTGTTGATGATGCCTTGAACAAGAGATGACTTGAGTTTGAGACGCCGGGACATTGAAACATTCAAAGACAGGAATATTCTGCAGTCACAAAGTAAACTCCTAGCTGATAGCTATACCATTGGAGGCCATATTTCTCAGCAAGGTTTGGAATACGCATTGAAGGGAATTCAGATCGTGACATTATTAAGAGGAAACTATGCCAGAAATTTTAGCACCTTCTGTATAGTGGGAATACAGAGATTGGGACATTGTAGAGCTTTAAGGTGTTGTTATTTGGAACGAGACCAAGGCAGGGAGGCCTTTAGCAATTAGAGACATCTCTTGTGCATTCCAGTGCAGATGATGAACCTGTAATGCCAACAGAGTAAGTGATTTTATTGCAAGCAGTGCTGATGAGGAACTAAAGAAATGTAAGGGATGTTATTTGCTCAGGTTTATCTTCTGCCCAACAATTCCGAAGATATAACATATGATGCATTCAGTTTTTTATGTGTATCACTTTCACAGTGAACAAACATAGGGTAAAGGACACTGCACTTCGATGTGTTGAGGTCGTTGCACTAGGTTATGATTTTACCTTAGCATATTGAAGAAAGAATGAAATATGAGGTTCTAATGCACTCCCATGAGAACCACATGTCCTGAGCCCAGGATCCAGATGTTGTTACGCAACAGCTTGTTCAGGGGATTGCAATTTGCAGTGTGCAATATCCTAGAATCTGAAAATGAAGGAGTAGAGGTATCCTCATGTCTTTTATGAGGCTTCGGTTGATATAATAATAATTGTACACACTCAGATTTTAGCAGTGGGATGTTCGTGGTAATGCATTTGGGCTTCTGGCAGCTCATCCAGGTTGCCTTTTGTCTCTGTGCAGCACTTACAAGGCTTCTTAAATCCTCTCAACATAATTCATTGCATGGCCTTAAACTTCTTGATTAAATGATAGAGATTGAACCCAATGGTTTTATTCAGCATTCAATTTCTTCACCAGATGCAGATATACATCGACTGAAGCTAAACAGCTTACTGGCAGCATTGGGCTATATCCCTGGAGTTCAGGTCGCCACAAACCCCATGGGTACACTCCTTATTTATAGGATCCATGAGGCCAGACACCATATCCTCATGAAAAAGTGTTTTTGTTTTGAATTTTTTAATTGCACTACTTCCATGGGTGGATCAGCCTTTCTACATCCATGGGCCACGTTGTCCAAGATTTCTAAAGATTATTCTTGCATGTGAACTTAGTCAACCTGAGCACACATTTAGAGCCTGGAGCAAAGGGGATAGGGCAGAAGATTCAGGGATTTGCCACTTGCTTTCATCTTTCAGCACGGGAGATCAAAAGGATATTTCAGGAATCATGAATGATTTGATCTTTTATCAGTACAGGTCCCAGGATAATTCATTGACTGATGCATATCATCTGGGCTCCCAAAACCACACATCAGATATTTCATTTCATGATTTGGGTCTTGGTCCAGACCTGGTTCTTCATGATCACTCTTAGATGACTGGAGATCAGGTCTGTAGATTTTCAATGCATGCTACAATAACACTACAGAAGAAGGTTGTTCTTAAGCTTGTGTGCACTTAGTTCCAACAGCAAAATAGGTGAGTTATATCACTGAAGAAACCACATGAAGAGGAGCCTTTTTGCACTGGAATGAAAAGGACAGCAGGATATAAGGTGCTGGAAGCCATCCTTAAAATTACAAATCTCCCTGTTCATAATACATATATTCCTTCCATGGCCTACAGCAAATTAGCCTCAGAAAACAGGCAGCAGATTTTTCCTTTTAAACAGAACAAAATTTAATACAAGTCCATGTTTAATAGTCTGGTACATGTGTGTGAGAGGGATTATAAATTATGTTGAGGCGAACCTAAATAAATGAACCTGCACCAGACTTAATATTCATTTAAATTTGATTTAGAATGAGGAAGATAGGAGGCCGACCTAAAGACTAGCACAACCACTTTAGTAAATGGGTTGATATACAGCAATAAGTGTAATTTTCCCCTTTTTAAATGTCATTTTTCATTTGTTATTTGATTCCATTTGTTAATTTACCATCATGCCATTTGTTGTTGATAATTTGCATGGTAATTTTATAATTGTATTAGTAAATGTCAAAAAGTAAACATGGATTTAGAGATGCAAGATGATTTATCTTTGAAATTCCATCCATTGATGTAAGGAGACAACGAGAATATATTAGCATCATCTTTCATTTATGACCATTCTGGATCAAAAGAAAGATTAATCTGCCAATGATCAATAGAGGGGAATGCCTATCAGCATGATGAGATGGAATAAAGACAAGGCCGACCCCTGTTTCAGAATAAAATAGCTACGAATTCAAATTAAGGCCTAGGCCGATCTGTTTGAAGCCTATTCGCAGCCTTGAAGGATACTTTGGTTGGGTATGTTTAAGTTAGGGAGCAAAGAAACCCTTCAGATCCTTTGAACGTTGTTCATGAGCCTTGAAGGCCTGCTTTGGAGCCCTCAAATATACATGCTTAACCATTTCTAGTGAATTGTAGGGCAAGTAAATTTAGAAGAGCCTTTGTAGGTTGATGTCTACATATGGGGAAGGCTTGAGGTGTTGTGTGAGAGCCTTTGAGTTTGGAGGTTAGCCTATGGTAGCACGAAGGAAGACGTACAATGTTGTTTGTGGCATCATTGCATTTTGTGCCCGCTTTGGAGATTTCATGATAGGTTTGAAGCTTCCTTGTGCATTGAATGGCCTTTGGAGGCTGGATGTTAAGCAACATCTACCTTTTTCCCTTCATTTGTTGAGAAAGATCACGTTTAAAGGCTTATGCCCCTTAATTTTGTGCATGTGGCATAATTGCACTTAGTTTATATAATTTAGAATCAATTAATTATAGAAGAGGGTATTTTCCCCTCCTGTGGGCTAATTTAGGATATTTTATTGAAAATTATTATTTTAATACGAGGGAAGTTGAACACCTCCTCTATAAATAGAGGTGTGCTTCCTCTCATTTTGGCATGGTTGGATTTGGGGGATAAATCCCTTAGGAGGTCTGAAATTTCTAAAAAAAATATTTTTATCATTTGGCCATGAATGGATAAGTTGAGCAGCTCTTCATTCATGAAATTGTGTGTGATGGGATCTCCTTTCATGGATGCTTATGGTGCATCTTGGATGTTGATGGTTAAGTAAAGTTTATTTGATTTATCTTGGTATTATGTTCCATGGGATGAATATTCATATGATGAGTTAATTTTTTTGGTATTTGCTTCATTGTTCCTTGTTGGGGTAAAACCCTTTCCTCAAGCATTTGGGGAATGGAGATAAATTTTTCCTTCCCATAGACATCTAGGAATTTAAGAACCTATATATAAACCCTAGGGTAAGTTTAGTTGCCCTCACTTGTTTTGGATCTAGTTGTCACTCCAAGGACACCATAGAATTGTTTGGCTCCTTGACTCCATATGCACACCCCCGGCCCCACGGCAGGAGAAAAATATGTGTGTTTGTATAAGCCAACTGAGCCTTTGATCTTCTATCCCCCATTGCCCCATTTTTCTTTATAATCATTAAAATCGTTTTGCTGATTTCTTCTCCAAGACCATATGGAATTTCCTTGATTTTGTGTGTTCGTGAAACCTATTTGAGACTCTATTGGTGGATATAAGCCTGCGGATTGACTCACTTAAGAACCACATGACCCAAATCTTACATTTGTCAAACCTTGAAATCCTATCCCATGAAGAACCCCGAATAAACGAGGCTAGCCCCGAGGAAGAAAGAAGGGGATAGTTAGGTGATGGTGACCCCTCAAAGGTAAGTGGGTTTCACCTTCAACTTTGGGACTTTAGCTCAAGAATTGTGAGATTGTGCTATAGCAAGGACATACACATTGAAGATAGCTTACTCATGGATTTTTGTACATGAATTGATACTTAGAATACTTGTGTGACATGGTGACATTGTTCATGAAGCACATAGGAAGGCATTGTTGCTTTCTTGGGAGGAGCCTATTTGAAGGAGGAGCATTGGGGCATTTTGGAGGAGAGAGTTCAGCCCTGGGTAGTGTTACTCCTCCTTTAAACAAGGAGTATCTGCATGCGGTTTTGATGAGCATGACGGTTTGGATGTGGCATGACAAACAACTTCATTCTAAGTTTCGGGATTTTTCACATTTTTGAGGCGGATCAAAATTTTCAAGGCACATGTCAAACACCCTAAAGCATTCTTGGGTGTGTTGTGCACATTTGGACCTTCTATTGACATGCCACGTGAAAGAAAATGAAGCGCTCTAGTGGTTGGTGGTTATTAGTGAAAGTTTCACCTATTGAAAGGCAGGCCACACGTGTGCATGTTATGACAACTGTAGGTATGTTGTATGTAAGGTCTTGGAAGGGGTCACGAGCAACTTGGACATTTAATGAAAAGATGTGGCACTCACTTAAATGAACTTATCATGACTTGACATTACCTTGGCTATACTAATTTTGAAGGCAAGTCCCTTTTGTTGGACGTCAATATGGTTGTTGGGGGTTTTCATGGCCTGAATTTTTTGACTTGAAGAGTCATCCCATGCTGTGGAGATGCCTTGACCTAGGATATGACCATGGACTCTCATTTGAACATTATTTGGAGTGTGGAACATTATATTGCATAATGTATGGAGTTGCTTTCCTTGGAGTTGCTTTCTTTGGAGGATTGTATTCATGATTTGAGGACTTCTTTGACCTTCCAGGCCCATTCAACCTCTTTGGAGGGATCTTGGGAGGATTGATTTTCACCTTGGAGAGATTCATGGGCATCTACTCCTACTAAGTCCTTGGGAGGCTAGATGGGGCAATCATGTGCTTTCTTTGGATGAGGGCCCCACTTTGGGGCTTTACTTCATCTTATTCATTGCACATGTGCTTGACCAACATTATTTTAATGTAGCGATAGGTTAGTTAGTTATATTTTATTCTTAGACTAGATCTAAAGAATTACATGAGAAATTATTATTTCATTGTAAATCGGGTTTTCGGATCATCTATATAAAGAGATGCACCTCTTCATTTGAACTCATGGTTGAATACTTGTGAGATCTCTCTTTTTGAAGCCGGATAGGTATATCTTTCTTGGGCAATTATGGTGTTAAGGGTTTTCTTTGTGGTGAATGTTTGTAATGAATAAAATAATATAAATATTGATGAATTAGTTAATTAGTTAATTAGTTATTAGGTTGAAAGGGCATGTACGATGAGACACGAGCTTTCGTGAAGAACTTACTGTCTAGGTATATCGCGGAGCCTCATTTGTAACATTCATGTCAATTCATTCATACTTTCTAATATAATATTTGTATCCTCACATGGATATTACGATATTTCAAGTCTTGAGATATTTAACTTGAGAAAAAGCTTTATTGCTTCATTTGGTATCGGAAGCGATTCCCGGGCAGCCCGGCCCGGCAACATTTGCACCGAGCCACGCTCTACGATCTAGGTCTTTGACCATAAAAATCGTAAACCTTGTTGTTGTCGTGGTGAAGCATCGCTACAACTTTTGGGTTCTCCATTCTTGCGAGTTAAGTCATAGGCCCTCACCTTACATTTAAGAACCGAAAACAAAAAAACATAAAACAAATAAACAAACAAAAAAAGGAGAAAAAAAAAAAGCGATATATATAAAGTCAAAAAATAAATAAAAATTTAAAGAAAAAAATAGAATTAAAAAAAAAAAGACCATAGAAAAGGAAATTGAATCCAAATCGGAAATGAAAGAGGAGAGATTTCCCTAAAATTATAGTATGTGTGTCTATGCGCTAATTAAAATCAAAGGGTCACTTGCGGGAAAGGAGAGTTTTTATATCTGTCAGTCTTACTCAAAAGAATAATTATATTTAGTCTTGAATGTGCTAACCAATTAGTGATCCATGAATCAAATATAATTAAAACAAATTCATTTAACGCAAATAACAAACAATACGACATGGGAATCTACACCTAAGTATTGGGGAGTATTCACTTTGTCTCGCAATTCACGGTTAAAACCTTATTTGGCAACGATAGTGATATAGTTATGGGTTTACTCTTGGATGGAATCACTAGGGTCATTCATCACTTAATACGAAAATTAAGTTTTGACATTTTCTTACAAAAAGAAAAAAAATAACATTACAAGATGCTCATAGTGAGACGAATTCGGTAAACACGGAAGACATATTAGATATCTCAGAGTAGTTCTTCCAAGAAATTAAAAGCAATACCAAAATTTAAAAAAGTTGACAAAATCACCACTAACAAGAATGAAGAAGTTGCTCGCCTCAAGGACCACAACAAAAAATTACTAACGCAAATTAAGAAATTTGAAGAAAGACAAGAAGTCATTTGAAAACAAAAGTGCAACAACTTGTCGAAAAGGAATGGGTGAAACCATCAAATGTGGAAATTCAGAGTTGAAGAAAAAACGAAGACATTGATCCGATCACGATATCACCAAACTCGGGGAAGAAGACAAGCAAGTCGAGAAGATACAAACTTAGATGTTGCATTTGGACGAGGGAACATTCTAAGTGAGGGTTTTGTAACCAACTCAATAACATCACTCGCTTGGAAGAAAATCAAAATTCAAACCAAAAAATTTCCCTATCGACATCCAAATCACGGGAGCGAACCAGCACAGTCAAGCTACGTATTCGGAACATAAACAACAAGTTGACATTTTGAAGATACTAATGTCAATTACAAATCGCTCAAGTGATAATTCATCACAAGTTTCAAGTATTGTAAAGATTCCACAAAATATTGATTTAGGATGAGTACAGTCCATTCAGGTGCAACAATTTTGTCTATCACTTAGAGGTTCATATCAACTTGTATCAACAAGGATGACTACCACAAGGGCGAGAAGACATTCGTGTGAAAAAGAAATCAAGGCCTTTCATCAACAAGCTTTGAGGACAAAAGCTTTTGAGGAAGGGGAAAGGCAATATGATAATGAATAAAGGCAATATAAATATTGATTAATTAGTTAATTAGTAATTAGGTTGAAAGGGCATATACGATGAGACATGACCTTTTAGGTGAAGACTTTTGTCTAGAGTATATAGCGGGAGCACTCATTTGCCCAACATTCATATCAATTCATTCATACTTTCTAATATAATATTTGTATCCTCATGGATATTCGATATTTCAAGTCTTCTGGAATATTTAACTTGAGAAGGAACTTTGTTAGCTTCAATGTTTTCAACCCTACGAAGCTTTCCCTACTTGGTTCTATTTGGTGCATGAAGATTAATAGTAAAATTCCTCAAGTATTCTACAAGATTTACAAATAAATCCATTAAAGGTAGCGTTTTGCAATGTAGAAGAAAGAAGCTTAGGGTATTTCGTCATTCTTCCTTTATTGATTTGGTGAGTAGTAAGTACTTGATACCATGCTTTGTTTTTCCTTATGGTTCTGCTAGTTGAAGTATTAAGTAATCTTATCAAGTCATAATTGATTTGGAGGGTGAAGGTTGTCTTACATTAAAGCCCTTTCTTGTAGACCTTGAAGTTCATTTTTTATCTATTTAGACAACCAATTACATGTCTTGTGAACCTTAATCCTCACTATAATCTCTAAAGGAAATAAGTCAACTCCTAGAGGGTATTCTGGATTCTTCTTAACTTCATTGTCATTTGATTCACCTTGACTTCATTGCCACATTTGGATTTGGAATTGATCTTAATGTCTTCATCACCTATTATAAAAACCCTAAAAACTCAAACCACAATGTTTTATCAAGCCTACTCTCAACTTCACATTGTGCTTCATTGCTTGGTCTTCATAATCCTAATAGAGAATGCCTCCTTAAGCCAAAAGGCGGCCTAAAGCGGTAGAGGATAGGTTCTTGAGAGTAGTTGTTCCCTCCTAGAGGTTGCCCCCGAGGTTGTACCTTGTGAATTAGGGATTTTATCATGTTGTACAATTTAGGAGGGTAACAAGTAGTACGGATCATTTGGTTGCTACATGGAGTTGTGTGGTGGTATGCTTGGGTTCGAAACATTCAAGAAAGTATGAGTGGACATAAGGGTGCACAACCTAGAAACAACGTTGGTGCATTAAATACCTCATGAGAGAGCATTGGACCTTGTCTTCTAGGTGCTCACCTTGGGCCTTGCACGATGGATGTGCTTGCCTTGGGAAGTTGACATGTCACTTTAGAGTTGGAGCACTACACATGTGGCCCACTATCTAATAATTAGTTAATTTGCTTAGATGGCTACTTATGGACCTTGTCCACTTTCTATTAATTGACCTCCATAAACTATTCTATATATAAGAACAGAATAGTATTTCGTTAGGTCCACAATCCATCCAGATCTTGTCTTATAAGATATAAACTTAACCAAACTTATCATCTTTTATATGTATCTCTTGTTTATTTGTAATTCACTCTCATTTAGTGCGGTAAGATTCTTATGTTAATGCAAGGAAAGTATTAGGATTAAGGCTTTCCCTATGATGGCTTGCTCCCTATGATATTGAGTTTGAGATAAGATAATTTAGTTAATGTCCTCAAAGTGAGTCAATGGCACTACTATGTACAATGATATTTATATAAGTGGGAGTGCAAGATGGCTCTTGTAAAAAAACAAAATATAGAAAGTGTAAAGTCTATTTCAAGCAGAAGCAAACTCCAAAATCATCAGAAATTCTTTGAGAGAAACCATAGAAGCAGAAAAGACGCACATTCTTGTGCTTTTGATGATGAAGAAAACTAGGTTGGTGACTAAACCCTACAACTACTTGGACTACTTGATACTTGTTGTGGAGAGGCCATTGGAAGACTATATTGTTTTCTCTTTTGCAGCTTGTGTGATGGTGATGCAAATGTATGTGCCCAAGGAGGTCTGCTTGTTGATTAGGGGTAGAATCGGGATGTGCTCTGGAGTCTCAAAGTTTGTTGAGAGGCTTAGACATGTATTCCACATAACCTAGAAATCGTTTTGGGAAATTCCTGGAGACAATTTCATTGAAAATTAATTGTTTTTAATGGGGTCCTAGTCTAAACTTGGAAATTAAAATAATTAATGGGTATTAATCTAAGTATGGGTGTAACTTATAGAAGAAGAAGGAGATCAAGTCAAATGATCTTAGCCATTGATTAGCTTATAATTTGGGTCATTGAATGTCAACAAGAAGATTATTTAAGGAAAGCAGAGCCATTTGAAGCTCTGTGAGACGGAGGAAAGAATCAGGAGATTGGAATACTTTAAGTGAGTAGTGCTCGGGGAGAATCAATTGAGAGGATTCTCGCAGAGAGAAATGAGTAATTCCGATTGGAATTTCATGGCGAATACATAGTAGAAGACGAGAGACGGTAAGGCGGGTAGCGTAGCAACCTCCGTAGAAACGGCAATTGCGGCGCAGTAGCCCAAAGGAGTTTAGAGTTTCATGAGATAGTCAGGATCTAGTGTCGGAGAAAGCGGAGTGTGAGACCGAGAAGGGGCAGAGAAGTCCAAATCCAACCAACGGAAGGGGCCAAAATCGAAGCCATGCGGTGGTGCAAGGCTGCGCGGAGCGATGGAGGGCTTGCCATCTAGGGTTTGGCCGGTTGGGCTTCCGGTGTCGGTGTGAGGTTTTCTCACTAACTCTTTCTCGATCCAGTTCTGCGGGATAGCCAATGCATCCTTTGTTTGTATTTAGAAAAGTATTGCCATAATAATAAAAACCTCGAATGTTGTTGCACCGATTTTCCCACATTAGGTTTTTAAAGGACGTTTGTCCAAAAACAACGGTGTCCTATGTGATGTTTTCTTTCTTGCTCAATTTCTTGTTTCCGCATATTAATTAATTAAGTGAAGGATGCGGTAGCAATTCTTCGATGATACTAGGTAGAACAACATAAATAACTTGTTCATTTTAATAACAAATGGGAGAAGTAACCAGTTAGGCTGGGTGGGTCTGGACTTGGAATCTTCACATGGTGTCGAGCTTGTTTAGTGTTGCCCAGGTTTGAAACAAGAAGAGCGGATGAGCGTTGAGCAAAGGTCGAATAGCTAGGAAGGTAGCGGTTTGAATCCCCGAGAGAGGTTACGCGGTCAAGCAGGAGAAGGTTTGAAGTTTCGTGAAAATCTCTATACGAGTGAGTCTACGGTAGAGCTTCGGATGAGATTTTTGCCGAGAACGGAGGGACGCAGTTTTTTGTGAGCAATTTATTTGGGCAAAGAGTACGTCGAGAAGAGAGAGAGAAGAAGCATAGTGGGGTGCTTCTCGAGGTTCCTAGCTAAGGTCTGTTTCGAGATACGGCGAGTTCGACGGCGGATCTGTAATCACCAACAGGTGTATATAAGACGGTCAGTGACTGTGCGGAGGGGAAGAGAGAAGCAGTTCGACATTTTATTTTGACGGAAATGGAAGATCATGGGCTTGATTAGGACCGATTGGAGGAGCCTCCAACTATGCAATCTAGAAGGCTAGAATTACATGCCTTCTAGATGAATACGATCTCAAGCTTTTTCGTAGCTAGTATGGTAGTTGTCCTCTGAGGATCAGGATCCGGCGAAGAAGTACAAAGGGGTGACATGGCAAAGGCTAAAAGGTTGCTCATTGATGGAGTCAAAGATGCATAGTGCTCCACATAGCCGGCAAGGACCTGACTAGGCAAATGTGGGGAAGCCTTGGCGACATTATATGAAGGATCTTTAGAGAAGCAAATGAAGATGTACTTAGAGCAAAACTAAGGATGAGTGCGAGATGCAAAGGGGGAGCATATTGTTCCATTCTATCCTGAGCTTGAGTAACTCATGATCGACTACAGCGATCGTGGGGTCCACCCCCTTATCCTACGACGATAGTGAGATTGGCTCTTAACGCGATTATAGAAGAATGGTAGGTTTTGTCCACGATTATCACCCAGGCAAAGCAACCTTGCTAGGGCTGGGAAGAGATGTGGGTTGCTATTCAACAAGAACATCTAAGGAGGGACCTAGTCAAGTGCAAACTTGATGGCGATGGCGACGATGGGCGAAGGCAAGAAGGAGGAGGAAAATGCATCCCTTGCATCCAAGGGGTGACAACGAGGCAACGAGGCATGAAAGACATCTCAAAGATAAAGTTCTTCGGGTGTGGTGAACTTGGTCTACGCAACCCCGAGTGTCCTACGAAAAAAAGGACAAGGACAAGAAGCACAATCTTAAGGTTGCATCCACAAAGATCGAGAGGAGATGAGTATGCACGCGGCGCTTCGCCATCTCCGGGAGGTAGATGGGGCGACATTGAGCTTGTGAGTTCGCAAGAAATTCGGTTGGGAAAGATCCTTCAAGGGAGTCCACTTCTTAGATCTTCGCAGCCTTGCTCACGGGCGCCCAGATCGAGTCGCGGGATGGAGGAGTTTTCAAGTGGTGCAAAGGGTGTTGGGCGGCCAGGATGGGTAGTTAGCAGCACCAAAATACGAGCAGCGCGGTGCAAGAGGCACGGCCATGACCAGTGGCGGCACGAGTGCTTTAGAGGGACAACGTGGGACTAACAACGATCGAAGTTTCGACATTGAGATGCATCTTGAACACTTTTTCAGATTTTTGGATGTTTTCAGCTGCTTCTCTCGATGTTGAGTTGCGGTGTAGAGTTAGTAGTGGAAGTGCTAGTAGAAGAAGCAACATTTGAGAGGGAAGTTGTAGTATGGATGGGTGTTGATCGTAGCGGGAGTCGGCGGCGGTGCGGTGCAACGGCATTGTGATGGTTGGGAACGACTATCGGACACTACAACACGGAGGAGATGCTTCAAAGTCGAAGCGGTGTGCGGCGGGGCATATTTGCTAGAGCACATTCTTCGCTAAGAGGAGTGTTGATTTGGGGTAGCATCGAATGTGCTCTAAGTCTCAAATTTTGTGGAGAGACTTAGACATATGTATTCCGGATAATCCAAACATCATTTGGAGAAATTCCCTCGAGGAGAACGGTTTTATTTGATAAATTAATTATTTTTAATGGGACCTAAGTCTAAACTTAGAAATTAAAATAATTAATGGGTATTAATCTAAACTATGTGTGTAACTTCTAGAAGAGAGAAGATGAGGATCAAAGTCAAAATGATCTTAGCCATTGATTAACTAATGCGGGTGGGTGAATATAAACGAGAAATTATTTTAAGGAAGGCTTGAGGGCCATTTGGAAGCCTGCTAAGACGAGAGAGAAAGAATCCGAGAGATCGAAATTCTTTAGTGAGCAATGTTCGGGGAGAAGATCGATCGAGAGGATTCTCGCGAAGGAAGAAGCGATTAATTCAGTTGGAGATTTTCCTCGACGAGAGAATACATAGCAAAGAGGTAGAGAGCAATACCGGCGGAGCGGCACCAAGCGGCTACGCCGGGCACGGTGGCCAGCGCGATAGACCAAAAGGAGGTTCGAGTTTCGGGCGAGGATCAATCGGATCCGATGCGAAAAGTCGGGGTGTAAGACCGGAAGGCGAGAGAGTCGGATCGATAACGACGAGAACACGAAACTCGCAATTCCCACGCGAAGTGACGCAAAGACTACGAAGAGGCGTTGGAGGCTTGCCCATCCGAGTTTTAGCCAGTGTGCTTCAATTGTCAATGTGAAGTTTTTTTCACTATTAGCTCTTTGTCTTTCATATTCTCTGCAGGGATAGCCAGAAAGGCATCCCAGATTGTATTCAGAAATTTACTACATAATAATAAAACCCTCGGATTTGTTGCATTGGGTTTTTCCGAGGATGTTTGTCCAAAAACAATAGTGTCCTGTGTGATGTTTTTCTTGTATTCAGAAAATTACTACATAATAATAAAACCCTCAAATTTGCTGCATTGGGTTTTTCCGAGGACGTTTGTCCAAAAACAATAGTGTCCTGTGTGATGTTTTTCTTTCTTGCTCAGTTTCTTGTTTCAACATATTAATTAATTAAGTGAAGGCTGCAGTAGTAATTGCTTCAGTATTTTCAGCAGAACACTGTAAATAACTTGTTCATTTTAATAACAAGTAGAAGTAACTTCAGTTGGCTGCAGTAGGATTCCGGACTTGGAATTTTCACACTGTCGATGTGTATGTTGGTTAGTTGTGGAGCTTTGACAGAGTGACCAACATTGGTTGGGTGTAACTCCTTGCTACAACTCAAAGATGATGCTTACAGTTTGATAGATGGTGGGATGATAGCTTGTTGTGGTTGCCCTAGCTAAAATTTGGAGAGCATCGAAGAGTCCTAGCTTGTGATAACCTTGAAGGACTATCTTGTACCAACATATGATAAATTTTTGGAGCTTGGTATGCATTAATAACTTCATCTTATCTATATATAAACTATGCTTTACTATTCAAGCTTTGTGCAGTTGTAAAATTTGATTTTCAACATATAATCTCATGGTGTATGAGTAGTTTGTAGCATTGTTTGGTATGATAAACTTATTATGAACAATTAATTAATTTTGTTAAGTGATTTGACAATCATAATCAGCTATATCTGTAATAAAGTAATTTTTTTAATGAGATGTTGGGATTTATGCCCTAAATGATTAAACTATTGTTCCCTTGAAGTACAATTATTTATTGCTTATTTTGTCGGATTGCCTTTTTTATTTGGTTGGAAAAATGTAAAATCACTATTGCTGTAATATATATTTCATATTCAACCCTAGGGATAAAATTTCATAGAAAATAGATCTTGGGAGATTCAAAGTTGAGATGAAATTTTTACATTCACATTGAGACTTGCATTTTTCGAAATTTCCACAATAATAAACTCCAACTCAACTATAACTTGAAACTTAAGCTATGTCATACTTTATTGTATTATCTACTTGCCATTTTCATAATTAAACCTAAGCTTCAATTCAACCATAAATTAGAAACTATGTCACATTTCAAGAAAATAGATCCGAGGAGGTTCAAAGTTGAGATGAAATTTTTTACATCTCCATTTTGAGAGACATTTTTCAAAATTTCCACAATAACTAGCTGAACTACAACTCAATTATAACTTGAAATTCATGTCACACTTTATTGTGTTATCTACTTGTCATTTGCATAATTAAACCTAAACTCCATTTCAACCATAACTTAGCAGCTATGCCACATTTCAATATATTATCCACCTTTTCATTTACAAAATCAAATGTTGATCATGAAATAACCCTATAATCAATAATAATGCATATATATAATTATCTCACAACCAAGATAATGATTTAATTAATATATCCAAAGAAAAAAATACCTCACTAAATCATGTTTAATATTTTATTTAAAAATATTTAATAAAAAATCATAATAAATAATAAATATAAATATATACAATAAAATCAATAAGTTAATACCCACACATGTTAAATGAAATTGACCATTCCTCTAGGGACAATGTTAATAAATAAAGGACATACCTCAAATGGTTATATATTAAAAAAAAACACGCTAAAAATGCCTAAACCATAGCATATATAACATATACCACCACTGCTTTAGCAAATCCACAAACATAACATGTAAAACAACCTACAAACCTAGCAAACATAACGAGTAAAATAATTTACAAACCTAGCAAAGATAACCTAGCTGTCGTGCTATTTCTACATTTTTATATTTTTCTATTTATAGTCAATTTGAATTTGATGAATATAGAGACGTCAAACTAATTTTGGCAAAACAAAAGGATGGCAGATGGGCGGCAGAGTGTATCCGTACCTGCATCGAGAGGAACACCCAGGTTAAGGCTGTACCAGGATGTGACATCGAGGTTGTCCCAACCTGCACTCTACTGACAAAATGGAGCTGAGATTGAGATTGAGATTGAATGCAATGTTCATCTTCTCTGATTCTCCGTGCCATCTCCCGTTTCCGCTCTAAACTGCGAACCAACAAAACACGGCCTCAAAAAGATAAAGATGGAAGCCTCTCCTACGTGAGACCGCTGGAAAAGCTGTAATCAAGATACTCATGTAAGCTTAAAAGGCTTTTAGAGGTTAATTTTATGAAAAACAAACCCGTGGCCGCAGGAAGTCATTGTTCATTTCGATAATACCCAGATAAGCAAACAACCCAACGAAGTGTGTGTGCAGAGCCAACTTTACATTGAATAGCTCTATTTTATCAGAGTTAAAACCCTGCAATTTCCCTGACATGGAATTAATAAAAATTGTTAAACCCTATTTACTGTATGCATACCAATTGAAGCCACTATGTACGAGGTTGCATCCCATTTTATAAATATCTATTAGTCAAAAATCTACACAAACTTTAGGTATATAGAATCAAATTAAACAGGGAAAAAGAAAACAAAAGCATACTTGCTCCTCCGCTCCGGTGGGTCGTGATTATGCTTGAAAGAAATCCCAAAATTGTACGCTTCATCTCTGCTGCTTGTCTTCTGCTTTGCATCCGCCAAAAGAGAAAAATTGCAAAAAAAATATTGGTAAAAAAAATACAATCAGAAACATCAAACTACAAGCAACTGGACAAAGAAAATGGACTGTAAAAACAACATGCATGACCATGCGACGACCAAACAAATAAAAGCCACAAGAAGCAGACCAATGCAGATTACAGAAGACAAACTGAGACGAAAACTAGTGGGATGTTCGATACTTGAAAATGCTTTTATATCAAACTTCATTTCAAACGGTCACCGGCTCGCTCCAATTTCTAGCTTTTTCTGACACCTGCTTTTTCTTTATTTTTATTTTTAGATTTTGTTTTTAATATTCAAATCCACCGCCATTGCCACTATACTAATTCAGGAGGTTTTAAATTATACCCCAAGTCCAGCTGTTTTAATAAGGGCGATCAGCATACTAATGCACGAAAACCTTAAATTTGGTTGAAGTACAGCGACGACAAACATGTAGCATATTTCAAAATTTTGTTAATAAATTTGGATATTTCTTATATATATTTTTAAATTTTTTAATATTTAAAATAAATTAAATATATTTTAAACTTTCTATTTGAAATTAGAAACAAACTTTTTAAATGGAATATTTAAAAATACATTCGATCTTTCACTTCTTTTCACGGTTCCACTCAAACACAAATTAAAATAAAACCACAGAACAGAGTAACGTAGGAGACGCCTCACGTAAATGCACGCTGCAGTATCGACAGAAACACAATGCTTTTAAAAAAAAAATTGTCGCGCGTCAACATCTTTTATTTTGTTAAAATAATCAAAATGGGCACCATCGAGTGGCAAAAACCATCAAATTCAAGAAATGTTTCAAATTTAAAATTCCTACCCTAGCTGCGAACGACACGCCTCCTCACCCCCTTTCTGACCTTTCCAGTGTTGATCATAACCGCCTGTCTTTCCTCGTCTGGGTAGCACTCTTTCGCGACGGAGAGTGGAACTTCAGCTTATGCACATTGAAACTACTGTAGTTTAACGTACTTTCTGCACTAGAATACCGTAACTCCAGTTTAGGTTTTCCGGTCTGCAGCCGTCACCGCTAACTTTAGCGGCCTTCCCAAAAACGCTTACGAAGTTAACTTCACAAGTTTTCACACGATGTCAATTTTACTAATTTTACTAACTGTTATTTATTGTCATTTTCAACATCTATACATCATTAATTACATTTAATTAAAATTTTAAAAGAGCATAAACTAACAATGGTTCCAAAATGCAAAGAAAAGCTCACGAGATGGAAGTGAAAGAATTGTATTTGTGTTTTGTGTTTTTTGGCGTAATGGTTCCCTTTAATAGTATAAACTAACAATGGTTCCAAAAATGCAAAGAAAAGCCTACGAGGATGCTAAAGTGAAAGAATTGTATTGTGTTTTGTGTTTTTAGTGTATTTGTCTTTTCTTTTTTTAGAATTGGTAATGATAGGTATTAAAGTATATAAACTAACAATGGTTCCAAAAATGCAAAGAAAAGCCTACGAGGATGCTAAAGTGAAAGAATTGTATTGTGTTTTGTGTTTTTAGTGTATTTGTTTTTTTTTATATATAATTTGTAATGATATGTATTATGAACCACAACAGTGCCTATATCAAATAAATATTATGAGAATAATTTATAATTAAAATACATATATATTAAATGAGAAAAATTTAGAGCTTTTTCAATAAATGTGATGTAGAAATTTTCTAATAATGTTTTGTATAAATGAAATTCTGTAAAAATTAATATTTGATTAAGTGATGCTTAATGGATATTTAACTAATGGAAATATTAAATTTGTTCACTAATTAATTATAATTTTTATTTTTATTTCCGTGTCTGTAAATTCTACCCTAAAATCATCTATATGAATTTAATAATATAGAAAATATATTTTTATCTTTCCTACTTTGTTGGAAAATGAATCTTTGGTAATTTAATAATGTATAAAATAAATTTATAATCATCTAATTGTGATGACCAAGGTGAGAGGAGAAAGACCACAATTAAAATCAAGAACACTAATTTCTAGAGATTCTTAAGAAAAATATAAACATAGTAGAGGGCACAATCATTCGTTGAAGTTTGTTTTTAAGTCAATTTTGTAACAAATTTAGGGTTTTCAGGTTTCAAATTTAGGTTTTACTTTAGTGATTATGTTTCCTAATCAATTTTGCAATAAATTTAAAGTTTTCCCTGTATTAAATTTAAATTTTGTTTTGGCTGTTTTGGTGAAATTTGTTTCAAATTTAATAAGGATTTATTGGAATTCTATATTTTAATTTTATAAATGACAAAATTCAAATGCTTTAAATATTTTCAAACAAAAAACCTATAAATAAATTTGAAAACGTGTTTTAAATAACTAAAATCACAATCTTACAACCAAATTCCAAAACAATTGATCTTAACCTCCATCATTTTTTCCTTTTAATAAGGATTTATTGAAATTGTGTCTTTATGTTACAACCAAATTCCAAAACAATTGATCTTAAACTCTATCATTTGTGTTTTACCAAAATTTTAGTGATTCCTACTGTTAGGTTAATAATATATTTAAAAATAAATAACTAATAATTTGTTTTTAAAGTAAAAGGAGTTGCTTTATATTATATGTAACTTAAAATTACTATTACTTTCCAGGTTGCATGGTTGACCAGATTTGATACTTGACCAACCACAATAAAACTTAACAAATACTGCAATCTTTGTCATTTATAAAAGTTCTCTTAGATTCACTGATTCCAAAAATTTCCTAGCTGGCCATGCCCAATGTTTCATGTCCTAGTTTATCATTCCCTAGTCCACTAAATAAAAGAAATGGGTAATGGAAAATATTAAACTTCTGAAATCATACTTGGATTCATTAAATAAACAACTTCTAGAATACTACCTAATTGTAATACCAAAGAAGAAAGCAATGTCATTTGAAAGGCATGATGAGTAAAAAGATCCAAACTCTAAGGAAAACAATGGTCAAGAAATCCCATATTCAAACTATTTTATGGGAATGGGAGCTTTGGTTGACTATAGAAATAATTGGTTTAAGGGAAACAACTTGACTAATTGAAGTACGAATAAAAAGCATTTTCACAATTATTTATAAGTTGAATAGATATTAGAAATTAAAGTACAAATAAAAAAATTTAAAAAATAATAAAATCACAATTATTTATAAGTTGAATAGATATTAGAATTTTTTAGAGTGTTGGCTCCCTCATATAGGAAGCACTTACTATCATGTTGCTAGTCACTCAATATGTGTTAGTGATTTGGACAAGGTTGGACTACTCTGTTGTGTGTCTCATGTTTTGGAAACCCATTTGAAGTCTAAAAATGCATAAAACCATTGTTGTCAAGGATCCAAAGAAACTCTAAAACCCGAAGAATCAATAAAAAATCATCAAGAATCGTTCAACATTTCATCTGGACGTTGTAGACTTGAAAATAATTCTAGCACTTAGCAAAGTTGTTAAACTACGAACGGCCTAACATTTCATTGGACGTTGCAGACTTGTACACCCTGGCACTTAGAAAAAAAAAAATTTCAAATAAGACGCCTTACGACGTAAATATTTCTTAATAATGGTAATAATAAGGAGGAGGTTCAATGATATTATTTTTAGTTTTTATATTTTTAATTAAAAAAATTAATGTATAATATCCTATAAATTTAGTATAGAGAGAATTACATGGATTTAATTTGTAGAATTTTTTAATTGTAGGATTCTTTATACAGTTTATTATGGGGAGATGTTATACTGTCTATAAATGAGTGTAAATATTTAAATATCCATCTTAACTTTGGATTTATCAAATTTAAAGATCAAATCTCTTAAAAATGCAATTTCTTTGATACCAAAACTTAAAGAAAGATTCTGACTTAAAATATTTGATTTCTCTAAGCACTTAATAGATACAGAATCATATTTAAATTGGTTATAATTTTAACACAGTTTAATAACTTAACCTAACTTGAATTTAAGTCTTTTGTTGTTTTTTATGAGACTAAGATTCAAGTTTCCTATAACTATTAAAATAACTCAAAAGTGGTCAAAATAAGTGAAAAGATAAAGATAATAGTAATTATTTCTTATTTTTATTTTATAGGAGGCCTTTTCCAAATCCGAATCTGTGATTATTTGATAAAATGGATTGTTTACCGATTTTGATGTATTTGAATTATTTACAAGTTCACATTAACAATGAAAGAGCTCAATCTTGAAACATTATTTATTATAGAGTATCTATTCAAAGCCACCTTGGTGATCCCACCTAATTTTAAAAACAATAACAATAAAAATGTATTTGATTGGTAATCAATTTAATTGTAACCAAGTTCTTTAATAGGTTTTATTATAAATATTTTTTAATAAAAAATATAATTGTAATCATTAATTCGATTTGTGAAACTGTTTCAAATTAAAAATGTAATTAAATTCTTTAAAATTATACTTGTTTTCAAAATTAAATTAAATAAATAGTTGATGTTCCCCAGGAAAAAACTCAAACACTCACACAAAAACTGCAAAAATCTACATTCTAAAACAAAATAAACCTTCTAACATCCACTTCCAATCTCAATGAAATCGTGACGCAAATGCCCAACAAGAAGTGGAAAAGCAGCACTGCCATTTATGTTAAAATGGTACGATCATTTGGTCTGAGTCAAAATCTTCGTCTCTTCTGGTCAAATCAAAATCTTCATCCTCACACTCTATGCTAGACCACCCTCCACTAATTATTTCTCAGTTTGTAGCAGCCATAGCAAGAAGCTATTAATTCAGAAATCTACCAACACCCATAGTTTAGATTTAGCATGTCAGTCCCAGTACCTAGACCTCTGCAAATCATCTTTCATCTCTCTTGGTTGTCAATTCTGTTTTAGTGAAATAGGTGATGCAAATATGGGAGGGCTAGTATTTCATGTGCATTACACTAACTTTGGACTTTGGATTAAGAGGTTTATTTTTTACAAATTCCAAAAATATTTTGAAATCTGACGGACAAAAACAGAAAAATACTAGGTATTCTAATAAAAATCTAAAATTTAACACATTATTTTTCCATTGATCTCTTGTTCTATCTTCTGGTTCAATTTTATGGATGTAAATTCCTTTTTGGTTTTGAAATTTACCTCCGCTCACCTTTTCCGAACTAACATCTAACTTTACAAAAACTTTATAATGGCATGTACCATATTAAAATGGGCTTTTGACCCAACGATTTAAATCCCGAGGTGGGTGATATGGAAACTTGAGTAGTCTACCCGTAAAACTTTTGCTTGGGAGAAAGGCATGCATCACTTGAAAACATTTTCACTACTCTGAGCTGCGGGAGGCGTGTGGAGTTGTTGGCCAGGAGATCCTTTTTGACACATCGGAAAGTGTCCATTCAGCACGCCGGGATCTAGCTTTCATCGAGTTGTCGGGAGTAGTGTCTTCGGCGAGTTAATGAAGTTGGCGGAGTAGCCCTTACGGCGGTTAATGAATTTAGCGGAGAGTAGGTGAGTGGCGTTTGCGGCTATCTTTCCAAAATGGAAACAAAGCGCACGAGCCATTGCATAGTGGAATAGAGCATTAGAGCAGAAACGACTACGCAAAGAAAAAAAGAAGTTTGCAGACACTCTTGTGCCGAGTAAGTTTTCTTTATGAATTTTCTTATGTTTGCTGATTGAAGTTTTCATTGTGGTTTCGACCAGACAACCCTGTTGGTTCGGCCCACAAATCTTCTCCCATTGAAAGAACTCTTCAAATGGTCGATCCTCCTCCCCAGAGCAATGAGTTCTTCTCACCGAATTAAAACGCGTCATTTGGTCGTCTATTGGCCTAGGCACAGTTGAACTATCAATAATTTCGGGGCTATGGCTTTATCAATTCATATCTGATGTTGAATTCAAAACGACGAAGATAATCAAGCTGATAAAGTAAAACAGAATAAAAA
>JAXQQM020072584.1:0-25800 GCA_034641835.2 Pinus albicaulis
CATACACACCTCAACAAAATGTAGTTGCATAAAGAATGAACAGAACGCTGATGGAAAAGGAAAGAAGCATGCTCAGTGGTACCGGGTTAGGACAGGAATTCTGTAGAAATTTGAATAAATGATATATTATTCACCGAGATTCTCCTGATCACACACTATTTTAGCTTCATTCACAATACATAATCTCTTCTACCATTTATCATTACATGCGGAAATAAAATCAATTGCATGCGCACATTAAAACCATAAACAATCACACATATGAACACAGTATTTCATGGGAAAGCTTAAAGCTGAAAACCCCAACTATATCTATATTATATTTCATAGAGATCATGTAACAATCATTGTAAAAATCTCCTCACAAGCTCTCAGCACAACCTCCAATTGCTACACACTAATCAAGCTAGATCTAGCAAAACACATGCTCCAATCTCTGCCACCTGATAGGCAGCCTTTATTGCGTAATCAATGTTGTAGGATGGCTCATTAAATAACTTGAACCACCTGGCTTGTACTGCACAATCCTCATGGGCTCCTCCAATCACTGGTTTTTGCAAATATGCAACAGTATAGTCACAACGGATAGTTAACCTGCTCTTTCACCTATCTCTACACTGGTCTCCACTGAAACCGTCCATGCACTGAAGTTAACTGATGTATTCTTTAGTTGATTAATGAGTTTATAATTAGTGAATTAATTAATAATTAATTCACACCACTCTTCACTAGTGTATTAATTAGTTAGACTAAATACAACTAGTTCAACTATGTTTAGATTAGTATAAATCCATTAACTTCCTCAATCAACTCCACCAAACTCTCTCACATGAGTTCTAACTGAAGTATCCATGCAATAGCTCCACTTAACCCTTAGGAATAGTGTAATTCCTTCTGTCAACTCCTGTGCCACATCTGTGCACTTAAATGAAGTGCTCCAAGAGGATAAGATAATGTTTAGAGTCCAAATATTATTAAGAGCTAATAATATTCGATATATCCATTTTTAGACTAGAAATCTAAAAATAGATTCCGCCGAATATGTCTAAAAATAGAAGTCCATCTATTTTTTCCGACTTGACCAACCATCCACAAATAGCATCCTGCAACTCATCGAACATGATCCATATGTCTAAAAATAAACATAGTCTAAAAATAGACTTTGCACCAAAAATACCCTGCGGGCCCACTTAGTGAAGGCGACTCCTTTCCACTAAGCTCATCATCTTGTTGCAATCTCAACACTCCCCCTGCCACATATGACATCTCGCCACCCCCTATCCCCGCCTCCCGTGGTATTCGAATTTTCTCCTGGTGATCGCCTTCGTCAGAATATCAGCATCCTGATCCTTCGTAGCAATGTAAGATAGTAACATGATCTTCTGCTGCACACAATATTTGATATGATGATACCAATCCGTGAAGCCATGCAGCCTCAACTCATCCTCCTGTCTGTACCAAGATCCATATCCTGATGTGCCCCCCAGATACCTCAGGACATGCTTGCCTGCATTCCAAAAGAACTTGGTAGGCTTAACCATATTGACTCAGCCGGTTAATCGCATAGCAAATGTCGTGGTCATGGGTCGAATTCGGGATACATAAGCGACCCCACCAACTGTCGGTAAACAGTGGCATCCACTACCTCTGCCGATGTAGCATCCTCTTTCCTCCATCCACTAGGAAGAGGAGTGTCGATAGGCTTGCAGCCTTGCATGTTTATCTTCTCCAGCATCTCCTGGGCATACTTGCCTTGAGACACAAACAATCCATCACTGCGCTGCCAAATTTCCAATCCCAGGAAATAATGAAGGAGGCCCAAGTCCTTCATCTCAAACTCCTTTTCAAGATCATCCTTGCATGAGTGTATCAACAGTTCATCACCTGTCAGAATCAAATCATCTACATAAAGTACAATGATCAGCAACTCACCCTCCACCACAATCTGGTATAGGTTTGGATCCACCTCACTCTTGGAGAATCCAAGTCCGGTGAAATAACTGTCTATCCGTGTGTACCAAGTACGAGGTGCTTGTTTCAACCCATACAATGCTCTTTTGAGCCTGCACACATGCGACTTGCTGCTGAAGATATTGAAACCTTCAGGCTGCTCTATGTACACCTCCTCCTCAATCACTCCGTTGAGGAACACAGTCTTCACATCCATCTGATGAATGTGCCACCCCATCTACACTAAGAGAGCAAGAATCGTTTGTATGGAAGAATACCTTGCGACAGGTGCAAAGGTTTCCTCATAATCGATCCCCTCAATCTGTGAGAAGCCTCGGGAAACAAATCTTTCCTTGTACTTCTCCACACTTCTGTCAGCTGCTTGCTTCACTTTGTAGATCCATCTCGAACCTACCACTGATTTCCCTTCTGGCCTTGGGACAATCTCCCATGCACTATTTCTGACAATCGAATCATACTTTTCCACCATGGCATCTACCCATGCAGGATCCTCCACATCTTCCTCGAAAGAGGATGCCTCTATCACGATACACTTTCTCATAAGAGCCATGTATCTAGTATATCGGTCAGGTGACTGTATCTGTCTATGTTGTGATGTATGTGCTCCTACAACCTTCTCTGCATCTTGATCCAGTCGCTCAGCTTCTGTAGTGCGCTTCCGCCCTCTGATGGTTGGCGCTGCCTGAGTGGTCTCTTCCACTCCATGAACCTCCTCTTGTGGCTGATCCACATTTTGAGGCTCATCCTTAGGAACTAATAGCTCCTCCTCTGCATGCAAGTGTGGCTCCCTCTCAAGCGAACACTTCATGGCTTTCTCCTCCTGAAATTTGATATCCCGTCGCACAACAGTCTTGCGATTTTCTGGAAAATACACACGATAGTTGTGGGGCGTATCAGTGTACCCCAAAATTATCCCAACCTCCGCAGTCGACTCCAGATTCTTCTTGGCATCCTTCGTCACATGAATGTAAACAGGTGAACCAAAAATCCTCAAATGGGAAATATCAAGCCTCTTACTAGAAAACGCCTCCTCGGGTGTACTCATGCCAAGTATCCTGTGAGGACAACGGTTCTGCACATATACTACAATATTTCATGCCTCCGCCCACAAGTGAATGGGTAGGCCCTGATCATGCAACATCACTCGTGCAGCACCCACGATCGTTTTGTTCTTCCACTCAGCAACCCCATTCTGTCGTGGGTTATGAGGTGCTATGAGCTCTCTTCGAATTCCTTATGCGCTACAAAATTTTTTGAATTCGCCAGAGATGAATTCACCATCATTGTCGCTCCTAAGAGCCTTCACCTACTTCCCCGATTCTTTATCAACCAGTGCCTTGAACTCATTGTAATGAGTATGTCTGCTACTTCTTCGCATGAAGAATATATATATCCAAGACTTACGAGAAAAATGATCAACAAATATCACATAGTACCTGTGATTTGTCAGTTTCTGGGGCTATTGAGAAAGGTCCACACATGTCTCTGTGTGAATTCTCTCAAGGATCGCCGTGGCGCGACCATCCTTCTCATGAAAAGTGGATTTCTTCACAAATTTTCCCAAGGTACATCCCTTGCACTAACAACCACGAAGAGTACCCCAGTAGCTTCCCAAGAGAAATCATGGGTAAATATCTTCAAAGCTCCATGGTGAAGGTGGCCCAATCTTCGGTGCCACAACTTGCCATCATCCCGGCTCACCACTCCTTCTGCCTTGCCTGCCATTGCTACGCATCCATCTACCTACAATTGATAAAGGTTCTTAACTCAACCCCCTATCCTCCGGGTCTCACCAGTTTCCTTACTGCGCAAGAAAGCCTTTCCCTCGCTAAAGACAACATCATATCCCTTATCTTCTAACATCGCCACAGAGATAAGATTCTTCTTCAATCCTGGAATATGCATCACTTCCTTCAATACGAAGGGTTTACCAGACTCCCTCTCAAAGGAAATGGTACCAATACTGGTCGCACTTTATCTACCATCATCGCCCATCTCGATGTGCACTCCAAGATCTTTCTCATCCAGATCAGTAAACAAATCTCGATGTCCTGTCATGTGAAAATATGCAGCACTGTCAAGAAACCACACTGATCCTGTCATACTTGAGACCAAGCATGCGATCAATGAAAAATCTAGCTCAAACTGTGAGGCTAAGGCCTCTCCAGCTGCAGATTTGGCATCCTGCTTATTTTTCTTCTTCTGTGGACAACTAGTGGTCTAATGTCTGTGTTGGTGACAGTGAAAGCACTTCACCTTGGACATTTCCTGCTTCTTGCTCTCCCCCTTCTTTACTTTGGCAGCCAAAGCGAAATTTTCTTCATCTAATTTCTTTGATGAAGATCCGTCCCTGGTACTTCGCTTTATCTCCTCTTGCACAAGATTCGACCAAAGTCGCTCCCATCCTAGCAATTTCTCTCGACCATTGACAGAGTCATGATAGGAATGCCAAATCTTCGGAAGCCCAAGGAGAGCTAAGCTCACCAAGTCCTTGTCATCAACAGTAACCCCCACACTTCCCAGCTCATCCCTGCACTGGACAAACTTCGTGAGGTACTTGGGTATACTGTCGCCTTTCTCCATTTTTATGTTCCTGAGTTTATCCTTGAGCGCCAACTTCCTCTGGTCACTCTTGCTTTGGAATAAATATGTCAAATATTTCCACATCAAGAATGGAGAAGCTTTACCATGAAGGCTGGACACTATGTGATCCTTCACACCTTCCAACAGAATTCTTCGACACTTTGATGTCTTCTTTTTCCATGCGTCAAGTGCAGCAGCATCGCTAGAAGCAGGTTTTGGAATTTCTGCATCTATGAACTCCTTCAACCCATTGTCATCCAACACCACCTCCATCCTATCCTTCCATGTAATATAATTCGAGCTGCCCTCAAGGGCATACTCCAATCACAATCCGTTGAAAGACATCTCAACTTCGACACCAATAAAACTCTGCTGCAAATTCGAATTCCACCAGCACAAAACTCAACCACTTCAATGTTCTGCAATTGCTCCAATGATCAGTATCGCTCTGATACCATGTAGAAATTTGATAACTGATATTTTATACACCGAGATTCTCTTGATCACACACTATTTTAACTTCATGCACAATAATCACTTCACTATTGATCATCTGATCATTAATTGCGGAAATAAAATCAATTGCATGCGCACATTAAAACCATAAACAATCACACATATGAACACAGTATTTCATGGGAAAGCTTAAAGATGAAAACCCCAACGATCTGTATATTATATGTCATAGAGATCATGTAACAATCATTGTACAAAGCTCCTCACAACCTCTCAGCACAACCTCCATTTGCTACACACTAATCAAGCTAGATCTAGCAAAACACATGCTCCAATATCTGCCACCTGATAGCCAGCCTCTATTGCGTAATCAATGTTGTAGGATGGCTCATTAAATAACTTGAACCACCTGGCTTGTACTGCGCAATCCTCATGGGCTCCTCCAATCACTGGTTGTTGCAAATATGCAACAATATAGTCACAACTGATAGTTAACCTGCTCTTTCACCTATCTTTGCACTGGTCTCCACTGAAACTGTCCATGCAATCGGTTAACTATATTTAGTTTACAACAGCTGAGAATAGTAACAATAATAATTAATTACACCACTTCACGTAGTATTAATCGCGATTTGGGCACCTAGTTCAATGTATACAGATTAGTGGTAACTGTTTGTCCCCCTAATCAACTCCACCACACTCTCTCACATGAGTTCTAACTGAAGTATCCATGCAATAGCTCCACTTAACCCTTAGGAATAGCGTAATTCCTTCTGTCAACTCTTGTGCCACATCTGTGCACTTAACTGAAGTGCTCCAAGACAATAAGATAATGTTTATAGTCCAAATATTATTAAGAGCTAATAATATTCGACATATCTATTTTTAGACTAGCAATCTAAAAATAGATTCCACCCAATATGTCTAAAAATATAAGTCCATCTATTTTTCCCGACGTTACCAACCATCCACAAATAGCATCCTGCAACTCATAGAACATGATCCATATGTCTAAAAATAGACATAGTCTAAAAAAGACTTTGCGCCAAAAATAGCCTGTAGGCCCACTTAGTGAAGGTGACTTATTTCCACTAAGCTCATCATCTTGTTGCAATCTCAACAAATTCTGGGTAGAAGCGGTGGATACTGCATGTTACTTGGTTAACAGATCACCTTCATCAGTGTTGGAGGATAAGACTCCACATGAGGTATGGATTGGAAAGAAACCCTCTCTCTCACATATAAGGGTATTTGGATGTGATGCATATTTACATGTTCCAAAGAAGAAAAGGACCAAGCTGGATAATAAATCTGAAAGGTGCATCTTTATTGGGTATACGGATGGTTCAAAAGGTTACAAGCTTTGGAACCCAGAAAAAAGAAAGGTTGTGTACAACTGAGATGTGGTGTTTAGAGAGGTGAAAGATGTTGTTAAACATCAATTCCTGCCAAAGGAACCTGAGAAGATAGAGTTTGAGCTAAAGGAGGATGAATCAAACTCTACAACAGAAGAAGATTCAGAAGAGGAAGAGCCACAAACTCCGGGTATGAAGAGATCAGTTCGGTAAAGAAGGAAACTAGAAAGGTATAGTCCATCTGCTTTCTTTTCAAAAGTTGCTTTAACCATAACTGATGATGATCCCAGAAATGTCATGGAGGCAGTAGATTCGAAGGATGGAAAACTCTGGAAGGAAGCTATGGTTGATGAAATGGCATCCTTGCACAAAAATGAGGCATGGGATCTGGTGGAGTTTCCGTCTGGAAGGAAGCCCATCGGGAGAAAATGGGTGTTTAAGAAGAAGATGAATGTATAAGGAAAGGTGGAGAAATACAAAGCTCGATTGGTAGCAAAAGGCTATTCCCAGGTGTCAGGAACTGATTTTGGTGATATTTTTTCTCCTGTTGCCAAGGTTACTTCTATTATATTATTTTTATTTGTTGCTATTGCATTTGACTTTGAGGTAGAATAGATGCATATGAAGACAACATTTCTTCACGAGGATCTGGAAGAGGAGATCTACATGAAGCAACCTGGAGGATTTATGGTAAAAGGTAAGAAAGAACTGGTATGCAGGTTAAATAAGTCTCTGTATGGGTTGAAACAGTCACCAAGGATGTGGTATCAGAAATTTGATACCTATATACGGGGACTTGGCTTCACCTGAAGTAAGGAGGATCATTGTGTTTATTTTAAATTAATTCATTAGGGGAATTTTTAGGTCTAAAATGGGCCTCCTAAGAAAAATGTACAATCAAAATTTACTTTATGAGAACCAATCACATTTTAGGAGATGACATCATCCCTAATGGTTGAGGTGGCATTTCTTGAGTTAAATGTACTTGTCACATTCTTAATGGTGGATAAAAACTCATGGTTAACTATAGTAGTGCTCTAAGTACTTTTAAAGTCAAACTAAAGTACTCATAATAAATGTCATTTCACACTTTTTGAATAAAATAATATTATTGTCATTTCATATTTCTTGAAAGAAACAATGCATATCCCTATACATGTATTATATTATATTATATTATATTATTTTTATATAGTATATTAAATACATGTTATTATACAATTTAAATAATATAAATTTTAATGGATAGCATATAATATAATTAAGAATTTATAAATTTATATTTATATTTTATTTTAACTTATTTAAGTACAAAGGACAAATGCATTATTTGTTCAATGATAATGATTTTTTCTTGAAAAGATCATTCTTATTTATAGTCACATCAGTGCAATTTTATTATTAATTTTATTTTGGTACAACTTTTGAATTGAATTTAACTATGGTTACATGGATTTTGGTGCAAAAAGGGAATTGAAAATTCGTAAATATTATTTTATTGGTTTAGCTATTATTTTATTATTTCCTTAGGAGGCCCATTTTAGACCTCAAAATTCCCCTAATGGGTGACCATATTATTTATTTGGTCTTGTATGTAGATGATATGTTGTTGATTGGAAATGACAAAGAAATCATCCAAGATTTGAAGACACAATTGTTCTCCAAATTCGACATGAAGGATCTTGGTGTTGGAAACTATATTTTTGGCATGGAAACTAATAGATATTGGGCAAAGATGAAGCTTTGGTTAAACCAGAGGAATTATATTGCAGAGGTTCAATATGAAGGATAGTAAACCGGTGAAGGTTCCTATTCCTGTAGGTGTAATTTTTTCTGCTGAGAAGTGTCCCAAGACACAAGAAGAAGAGGAGGATATGTCCTGTGTTCCATATGAAAGTGCAGTGGGTAACCTGATGTATGCAATGGTATGTACTAGACCAAACATTGCACATGCAGTGGCAGTATTGAGCAAGTTTATATCAAAACCAAGGAAGAAGCATTGGACAACAATGAAGCGGGTTTTCAGATATTTACGTGGCACTAGTGATTATGGTTTGTGCTACCAGTGAATACCAGGATTGGAAAGAGTTTTGGACATTCGTGGTTTTGTTGATGCAGACTGGGCTAGAGATCTGGACCAAAGAATATCTATAGGTGGGTATGTGTTTATCCTATTTGGAGATGCAGTCATTTGGATGAGTAAAAGACAGTTTGTAGTGGCTCTTTCTGTTGGCAATATGATGCAATGTGTTGTCCTTGATGGAAACCTACTTGATAAAGTTGTCTTTGGATAGTAACCTATGTGTTAAAGATGTAAGAATGATGTATCTACAGTTCAGTTCAGATGTGACAGAGAAATGAATTCTAGTAAGTGCTGGAGAAATAATAAATATAATATGTCACAATGTATACGCGAGTTTGTCAAGGCCAAGTCGCGTACGTACGCGGATAAGTACGTCCCAAGTCACGTATGCCCTTTTGCGCTCCAAATTTATAATACCAAGGGGCATTACCATGGTTTTGGCACACAGTATTGAGCGTTGTATGGTTTATTTGATTCCATCCAAGAATACCATCGGAAGTTGTGTGGTTTTGGCTCATGGTATTGATAAAGGCTAAAACTATATAAGGAGAAGAGGATCATAAGGTAAGGTGTATGTAGAGCATGACAAATGTATCTTTAAGATATTTTCATTCCAACTTCTGTTTCTAATTCATAGCATTCATAGATCTCAATCTATGATGCACCTATGGATATGATAGTGTTCAAGATTCTGAGATCTAGAAATGATGAATCTCAGATTATCTCAAAGAAATGATGAAGACTCAAAAGAAGTCCAAGGAAGAAATCGAAGAAATCTAGGCAAAGTTTGATCTGCATATTCAATAATTTTATCATTTTACATATTCAAGGCACGCTGGTTTGTCTCATGAAAGCGTGTATATAATGGAAGCTCATTAATATGCTATAAAGTTAGGCTTCAAATTTATTTACAGATATTACTTTTGTGATTTCTATTTTTTCTCTACTGTCGGTCAATGAAGTCTACTTGAGGTTCTGGGTTAATTGAATATGGAGTATGTTGCTGATTTGATAATGAACAAATCTAATCACTGATTGAGAAAACATGATGAAGGATGAGTGAGAAAACATGGTTAAACCTGACTGACTGTCTAAAGGTTCTGCATTGCTCAGAAGATGTCTGACTGAAAACCTCAGATCTGAATCTGAGATTGATCACATTCTGAAAATCAGTATTCTCAGAAGTATACGCAGGTTGATACGAAGAAAAGCACGTATACACGCAGCTTCGGTGAAGAGAAGTGGCGTATGCATTTCATGTTATGAAAAACAGCATGCACAAAATCATGCGCAGGTTGGTGAGCAGGGAAGCTTGTATACACGTGGCTTCAGTAAAGAGAAGTAGCATATTCTATTTGAATTGATGAATGTTCAGAGTTGAGTTTGTATCTGCATATTTTTTTTTCAAGTCTGGGTTATTTCTGATGTTCTGGTTACAGTGGTCTTACTGTTCTAATTGAAGTTTTGAGTAAAGTATGGTTGTTAATGTTAAGGGGTTTTGTTGAAGCTGTTTTGATCCAGTATGAAAATTGATGAAACTTGGTCTACAGTGGATCTGAGGGTTGAAGCCTTCAGTATGAAAGTAGAAGCTTTCAACCAGTAGAAGCTGGTGTTGAAATCAGGGGGTCGAAGCTCCCTTCCAGAAGAGGCTGGTAAATGAGATTACGGGTTGGAGCTCCCTTCCAGTTGTAGCTGGAAAACGAGAGAAGGTTGCATCCTTCTGCAAGTAGAAGCCTGTGTACTGGTATAAGTCTGCATCAGTACAATGTTGTAAAAGGTTTTCTACATAATAAAGATTGAAGACAAAGACGACAACAACGGTGATTTTCTCCCGATTTGGGTTTCCACCTTAAATATTGGTGTTCATGTGTTTGATGCTTTATACTGTTGTTTACTGCTCATAAATTTAGATTATCTAGCCTTATTCATAATTAATAAATCTATTTAAAAGATTGATTCTCTAAATCTGAAAGATAAATCAGTATACGCTAGTTTCCTTCTATATTTCCGCGTGCATACGCTAGTTCAGTTCATAAAAATCGCGTATGGAAATCTGATCAAAGAAAAAGTAAAAAGTTTTCAGTCAGCTCTAAATACTGATTCACCCCCCCTCTCAGTATTTTTCCCAAAAAATGGTTTCAGAGCAGGTCCTTCTGAAAAGGCTTAGCCGCTAGAAGGAAGATCAATCAAGATGAGCAATCAAGATGGAACATCATCTATCAGGCCTCCGCTCTTCAACGAAAAAAAATTAATCTTCTGGAAAACAAGGATGAGATCCTATCTTCAGTCTCTGGGAGCAGATGTATGGGCTATTTTTGAAGGAGGATATCAATATCCAGCCGCAGTACCAACAGATCCAACGGAAAGAAAGAATTATGAAACAAATGCAAAAGCGGTCAATGCTCTATTGGGAAGTCTAACTAAATCAGAATTTGTCAAATTCATGCAGCTAGATACGGGAAAGGCAATATGGGACAAAATCATTCTAATTTATGAAGGTCATGCAAAGGTAAAAAGTGTTAAACTCCAAACTCTCAGAATTCAATATGAAAATCTAAAAATGCATAATGAGGAGAGCATTGCCAGTTTCTTTTTACGTCTTGATGATATTGTGAACCGTATGAGAAATCTGGGAGAAACAATAACCGAATCTACTTTGGTTGAGAATTTTTTAAGATCACTAATGGCAAAATTTGAGTCAAAAGTTTCTGCTCTTGAAGAAAAGCAGGATCTTCAAAATCTTACTGTGGTGCAACTTCATGGCATACTAACTGCATATGAAATGAGAAGAGGAGGACCATCTGAAGTCAAAGAAGCAGTCTTTAGAGCTTCTAAAAAAGGGAAGGAAATATGCAAGAGATGTATGATCAGGTATGGTTCCAGAAGAAGACAGGTAATAAAAGGAAATCAATTGCACAGACGTTTAGAGGTAAGCTTCCTTTCAAATGTTTTGATTGTGGAAGAGTTGGTCATTATGCTGCAAAGTGTCCTTATAAAGAAACATCTGCTAAAGGGAAGGAAGTAGCAAGAAGGAATAAGAACCGATCTAGCACTAAGAAAAGTTACTATACTCATGAAGACAGTGATGGGTTATCTGATAGTGAGGAAGAATGTGAACAAGATCTTAGACTTCTCATGGCATTTGAAAAAGAATCTAGAGAAGAAAAATATACTTTTATGGATGCTTTAGAGGACAATTATTTTCTTGATGAATTCAATCAACTCAAAATATGCTTAGAAGAAAGTAAAATATCCATAGAAACTCTGAAAAATCAGCTTGAAGAAAAGGAGAAACACAATGAGAAATTAGAATGTGAAATAGTAAGTCTAAGAAAAGAAATTGAGAAAGTGAAGACTTTGAATCTTAGATTTTCTAAAGGATATGAAACCTTAGATGAGACTATCAAGGTACAATGTTCTCCTCTTATAAAGACAGGTCTTGGATATATCAGAGAATCTTCTCAGGCTTCAGCACCAAATTATCTAAAAGCAGCTACAGCTAGTATACAACATTATGCCACTCAGCAAGGGAATAAAGAATCTTTACAGGTAAATCATGACCATCTCAATTTAAATAACACTAACAGGAATACCTTTCAAAGAAACACCAATCAACAGGTAAATTCAAGTAGAATATTTCATGATCGCAGAAATTTCTTCTTCAATGGACAATGTTTCTCATGTCACAATTTTGGTCATAAAGCTGTTCAATGTGTTGCATATAAAACCATCATGAAAAGAGAAGCATGAAAGAAAAGGATTGATATTGGAACAAAGAAGAATACCTATAACAACTTTTCTCCTCTTCAAAATGAAGTTGAATGTGCTTATTGCAATAAATTTGGCCATGAAGAATCTGAATGCAGGAGAAAAGTCCAGCCAAAAGAGCAGTTTCCTTCAAGCTCCAAAGTGTGGAAAAAGAAGGAATTACAGGTTGAAAATTGTGGCATAGCTTTATTTGCAGAAGGTGAAGAAAATAAATGGTACATTGATAGTGGGTGCTCAAAACATATGACAGGTGAAAAAAACAAACTTCTTGCATATAGTGCGCTAGAAAAAGAAAAGAATGTTACATTTGGAAATGATACTCCTACTGTCATTAAGGGAAAAGGGTCTGTTTTTTTAAAAGAAAAGGTGAAAGCTAATAATGTCATGTATGTGGATGGATTAAAGCATAACCTGTTAAGTGTAAGTCAAATGTGTGATCAAGGAACTGAAGTTGTCTTTAGTTCAAAAGAATGTGTGGTACGTGATCTTGATACAGGTAAAACAATTATAAAAGTGAAAAAGAACCCAAGAAACTGTATGCAAAGAACAATGTTACTTGAGTAAATCTTCAGAAAACTGGCTATGGCATAGAAGGTTGGGGCATCTGAGCTTCTCTCAAATCAACAAATCAAGCAGAATTAAAGTTGTTCGTGATCTTCCCAATATTACTCTACCTGAAAGTATCATATGCAAATCTTTCCAATTCGGTAAGCAAACCAGAGTGCAATTTAATGCCAAGGAAGGATCATCAAGTAAGCCTCTTGAACTCATTCATACTGACATATGTGGACCTGTGAGGAAAAAGTCACCACGTGGTGAACAATACTATATCTTATTTATTGATGATTTCTCTGGAATGTGTTGGATTGGGTTGATTAAACAAAAAGATGAAGCATTTGAGAAATTTCAGATCTTCAAAGCACTGGTTGAAAATGAATTAGATCTAAAAATCAAGTGTCTTAGATATGATCGAGGAGGAGAATATACATCAGATGAATTCCTTGAATTTTGTGAACAACATGGTATAAAAAGACAGTTTTCGGTAGCAGGTACTCCACAACAAAATGGAGTAGCAGAAAGAATGAATAGAACAGTTCAACAAATGGCTAGAGCTATGCTTGATGATTCTGGAACACCTGACACATTTTGGGGAGAAGCAGCACATATAGCGGTAAATATTCTTAACAAGGCACATGTTCGTGTAAATAGTGATAAAAATCCATATGAACTATGGTATGGTAATCCTCCCACTGTGAAGCATTTTAGAGTTTTTGGAAGAAAATGCTTTATAAAAAATAATGATGAAAAACTTGGCAAGTTTGAACCCAGAGCAGATGAAGGAATACTTCTTGGTTACTCCTCTAGGAGTAGAGCATATAAATGTTACAATAAAAGACTTCGAAAGATTGTTGAATGTATTTATGTTGTTATTGATGAGTCTCCTGCAGCTCCAAAAGAAGAAAAACAAACAACAGATGAAGACGATGATGACATATATCCTTCTACATCAAATAGAAATGATATAGACAGTGAACCCAATGAAGAACATGAAGATGATTTATCTGAAAAAGCTCCATCCAGATATGTTCAAAAGAATCATCCAGAATCTCAAATTTTGGGAGAAAAGGGATCAGGTGTACAAACAAGAAGGACTCTTGTGGGATCTTCTAGCTATCTAGCATTTCTATCCACTATTGAACCACAAAATTTCAATCAAGCCAGCAAAGATGAATGTTGGATTCAAGCCATGAATGAAGAGCTTGATCAAATTGAAAAGAATCACACTTGGGAATTAGTACCAAGACCTCATGACAAAAATGTCATTGGAACTAAATGGATATTCAAAAACAAGTTAAATGAGAATGGGGATGTTATAATAAATAAAGCTAGACTTGTTTGCAAGGGGTATGCTCAACAAGAAGGTATAGACTTTGAAGAAACTTTTTCCCCTGTAGCTAGACTTGAAGCCATAAGAATGTTTCTTGCTTTTTCAAGCTTCCAACAAATCAAAGTTTATCAAATGGATGTTAAATCTGCTTTTCTCAATGGTGATATAGAAGAAGAAGTTTATATAGAACAACTTGAAGGATTCATTTTGGGAAATGATGAAAATCTTGTTTGTAGACTTAAAAAGGCTCTATATGGTCTCAAACAAGCTCCAAGGGCATGGTACTATCGTCTTGACAAATATCTTCATCAACAAGGATTTTCAAAAGGGTTTGTTGATAGCAACTTATACACAAAAATTGAAAATGATAAACTATTGATTGTGGTTGTATATGTTGATGATATCATTTTTGGAAGTAATGAAGAATCTATGAGTCAGAAATTTGCTTCTGTCATGCAGCAAGAATTTGAAATGTCTTTACTTGGGGAACTAACATTATTTCTTGGCTTGCAAGTGCATCAAACTACAGATGGTATATTCTTATCACAAGCAAAATACCTTAAGCAAATTCTGAAGAAGTATGGCATGGAAGAGTGAAAACCTGTAAGTACACCAATGATAACTGGATGTAATCTCAGTTCTCATGATGATTCTCCCATGGTGAATCAACCAGAATACATATCTATGATAGGAAGTCTACTTTATCTCACTGGGACTAGACCAGACATTATGCATGCAGTTGGGATTGTTGGACGATTCCAAGCTAATCCAAAAGAATCTCACCTTTAGGCTGTCAAAAGAATATTCAAATATCTGCAAGGAACTCAAGACTTTGGACTATGGTATCCAAAGAATGCTGATCTTACTCTTCATGCTTACACTGATGCAGATTGGGCTGGAAATGTTGATGATTGGAAAAGCACTAGTGGTGGTGCATTCTATATGGGGCCCCGGTTAGTATCTTGGTTCAGCAAGAAGCAAAGCTCTATTTCCTTATCTACAGCAGAAGCAGAATATGTGGCTGCCGCATCATGTTGCACTCAACTTCTCTGGATGATGCAAACCTTACAAGACATTCAAATCAAATGTTCACCTCCTATCTCCATTATGTGTGATAATACAAGTGCCATCAGTATTTCAAAGAATCCTGTTATGCATTCCAAGACCAAGAAAATTCCCATCAAGTATCACTTCTTACGTGAACAAGTGCTTGAACAAAAGGTGAAGTTGGAGTATGTTCCCTCCAAAGAACAAGTTGCTGATATATTTACCAAACCTTTACCCAGGGAAGCATTCGAATATCTCAGACAGAAGCTGGGAGTTGTCTCTGCCTCTCATAAGATTAGATCTTCTTAAATTCAGAAGATTAAATTGGATACGCGGATTTCCTGAAGGACAGTCGCGTATATACTTGAGTTTATAGACAGAAAACCGCGTATGGGTGTTTGTTGACAAAAATTTTCTGGGTCATCATTCTTCAGCACAGTTGCAGTGTTGTTGGGTATCTATGGTGATGTTCCAGCTCTCTTATTTTTGTTTCATTCTCTAATGCTTCTGATGAAGATGCCTTGATGATTTGCTATTGAAAGTGTTCAGGATGCACAGGCTAAGGGGGAGCATTGGTCATGTGGAAAGGATGCATTGTTGGCATTCTAATTATTTGTTGTAGTCTGATCTCATGCTTGAGAATCTTTGATCTTGATTGTATAAGTCATTTTTGTAATTGATGAAAAAGGTCATGTTGAGACCTATGATGTAAAATTGAAATATTCAGTCATGTAAGGACTTGTTCAAATTTGTAAACCCACTTGGTTGGGTAGTTGAGTCAAAATGTGTAAAACCACTTGGTTGGGTACTTGAGTCACATATGTAAATCCACTTGGTTGGATCATTGATGTAAGTATAAGTCCTTATTGATAGGAAAGGTCATAGATTCATGTACTTCATTGAAAAATGTGTTTGAAGATTCAGCGTGAACTCAGGGGGAGCATGGTCACTTCAGTGCACATCAGATCTACAGAGCTCTTCTTTCTACAAGAGAAGAAAAACCTTGTTTTGGTTTTGATCCGCCCTTTTCCCTTGATGTCAAAGGGGGAGAGTATCATGGTGTTTGAATAATGGGTGTTTGAATAATGGTTATATTCAATGTATCTATTTGTTGTGGTGATCAAACACCATCATGGTTGCCATCAAGTCCAAAGGGGGAGATTGTTGGCAATATGATGCAATGTGTTGTCCTTGATGGCAACCTACTTGATGAAGTTGTCTTTGGATAGAAACCTATGTGTTAAAGATGTAAGAATGATGTATCTACAGTTAGTTTAGATGTGACAGAGAAAATAATTCCAGTAAGTGCTGGAGAAATGATAAATATAATATGTCACAATGTATACACGAGTTTGTAAAGGCCAAGTCACGTATGCACGCGGATAAGTACGTCCCAAGTCGCATATGCCCTTTTGCACTCCAAATTTATAATACCAAGGGGCATTACCATGGTTTTGGCACACAGTATTGAGCGTTGTATGGTTTATTTGATTCCATCCAAGAATACCATCGGAAGTTGTGTGGTTTTGGCTCATGGTATTGATAAAGGCTAAAACTATATAAGGAGAAGAGGATCATAGTGCAAGGTGTGCATGTGTAAGGGTTGTTAATAAATAAATCTCTTTAAGAGATATCTGCATGGTTGAAATCTGTTCTTAATTGATAGATCTGAATCTATGATGCACCTATGGATATGATGAAGGTTCAAGATCTCTAGATCTAGAAATGATGAATCTCTAGGATGATCTGCAAAAGAAATGATGAAGACCTCGTGCAATTTTGATGAAGAAATTGAAGAAATCTGGGTAATTTTATAGATCTGGTCTGTTCTGCAAGTTTATATTTTACAGATATATACGCTTGTTTGTCTCGGTAAAAGCGCGTATATACGTGGGTTCGATTAATAAAAAGCACGTATGGAAGTTAGGGTTTCTGAAGTTTATTTACATATATTACTTCTGTGATTTCTATTTTCTCTCTGTTGTCGGTCAATGAAGTCTACTTGAAGTTCTGGGTTGATTGAATATGGAGTATGCTACTGATTTGATAATGAACAAATCTAATCACTGATTGAGAAAACATGATGAAGGATGAGTGAGAAAACATGGTTAAACTTGACTGACTGTCTAAAGGTTCTGCATTGCTGAGAAGGTGTTTGACTGAAAGCCTTAGATCTGTATCTGAGATTGATCACATTCTGAAAATCAGTATTTTCAGAAGTATACGCAGGTTGATACGAAGAAAATCACGTATACATGCAGCTTCGGTGAAGAGAAGTAGCGTATGCAGTTCATGTTATGAAAAACAATATGCACAGAGGCATATGCAAGTTGGTGAGTAGGGAAGCGCGTATACACGTGGATTCAGTAAAGAGAAGTAGCGTATGCTATTTGAATTGATGAATGTTCAGAGCTGAGTTTGTATTTGCATATTTGTTTTTGAAGTCTGGGTTATTTCTGATGTTCTGGTTACAGTGGTCTTACTGTTCTGATTGAAGTCTTGGGTAAAGTATGGTTGTTAATGTTAAGGGGTTGTGTTGAAGTTGTTTTGATCCAGTATGAAAATTGATGAAACGCGGTCTATAGTGGATCTGAGGTTTGAAGCCTTCAGTATGAAAGTAGAAGCTTTCAGCCAGTAGAAGCTGGTGTTGAAATAAGGGGGTCGAGGCTCCCTTCTAGGAGAGGCTGGTAAACGAGATCAGGGGGTTGGAGCTCCCTTCCAGTTGTAGCTGGAAAAAGAGAGAAGGTTGTAGCCTTATGCAGGTAGAAGCCTGCGTATTGGTATAAGTCTGCATCATTACAATGTTGTAAAAGGTTTTCTATATAATAAATATTGAAGACAGATACGACAGCAACGGCGGTTTTCTCCTGATTTGGGTTTCCACCTTAAATATTGGTGTTCATGTGTGTGATGCTTTATACTGTTGTTTACTGCTCATAAATTCAGATTATCTAGCCTTATTCATAACTGATAAATCTGTTTAAAAGAATAATTCTCTAAATCTGAAAGATAAATCAGTATACGCTAGTTTCCTTCTATATTTCCGCGTGCATACGCTAGTTAAGTTCATAAAAACCGCGTATGGAAATCTGCTCAAATAAAAAGTAAAAGTTTTCAGTTAGCTCTAAATACTGATTCACCCCCCCTCTCAGTATTTTTCCCAACGGTTTGAAGAAATGCAATCAGAGGAAACTACAATATCATTCGATGGTGATCGAGTTTTTGATCTTGTTAGAGAAGGTAACATTTGAATTACTTTCTAATGATTTAAAGATCTAGAAATAAATTTAAATATGCATAATTAAATGTTAAATTTATTTCATTGTGCAGGAGATGTTTTTGCTATAATTGCACCTATTGACAACGATGAAAATGTGAAGTATTATTTGATGCGTTGCACTGAACGAAAAATGAAATTATTACAAGACTATAATGATCACGGATTTCAGTATGACAGAGGGTCTATTATACTGAAAGGCTATTTTTTCAGACAAACTCATCAAAGTGGAGACTTTGTTTACTTTTAAGACTATGAACCTGATTCCATAAGTTGTCAATATAGTCACTTGGTGTGTGCAGCACACATAAAGTTGATAGAAGTTCAATCAAAGAAAAAATCGAAAATTAAGAGATGGAAAATGTCAAAATCCGATCATGAATGGATTATTGAAGATGGAATTCCATTAGAATTTTTTTGAGTGAATTGTCCAACAATTTATTCTCTTTGGATTAAATATGTTTTAGAACTTCCAGTACTCAACTAAAAATTGAGCTTCTTATGTTATTTGTGCAAGTGTTTGCACATGTACAAATTGTTTTGGTACAAGCACGTGCTCTAGTATCAACTGAAAGTAGATTTTCTATACATGTGCATTGATGAAAAATGTTATATATATATATATATATATATATATATATATATATATATATATATATATATATATTTCTAGAGAGACTTGAAATTAATTGTTCCAAGTAGTTTTTCTATGTGCATTGATGAAAAAATAGTTGGATTTTTTGGTAAAAAGTTTCCACAATGTAAATAAATCAACAAGGCTACCTATTTGAGTGCATTAACGACATTGACCCAAATTCAACAAACATATATATGTACTAGAATTATATTTCCAATCAAAATTAAAGGGATAATTTGTACATATATCTACTTCTTTAAACTCTTTTTTCAATTAGAGCTCAATTGATACATGGTTAGTTGCATTGAAAAGCTATGTTCTTCTTATTGGAAATTTTTTCATTCAAACAAGACTACATGTAGAGATCAAAAGAAATCTTAAGATTCCAAATGTACTTCAACCATCCAAAATGGATTTGTGCAACATTACTTGACATGCCATGCCAATTATAGTGAACAACTATCCAATAGAAACATTTAACATTATATACCACATGTGCCAAATGTAGATTGAAACCATCCAAAACTTTAAAATTTTAAAATTTTTTGATAATATATCGTGCAACATTAAAACATTAAACATTTAAAACATTAAATATCACATGCGAAATGTAGATTGAAACCATTCAAAACTTGAGTTTTAAAAACTTTTTGATTATATATATCATGCAACGTTACTTCACATGCCATGCCAATTATAGTTCAACTAGATCCAATAGAAACATTTAACATTATATACCACATGTGCCAAATGTAGATTGAAACCATCCAAAACTTTAAGTTTTAAAAACCTTTTGATTATATATCGTGCAACATTAAAACATTAAAAATTTAAAGTTCATTAAATATCACATGCGAAATGTAGATTGAAACCATCCAAAACTTGAGTTTTAAAAACTTCACATGCCATGCCAATTATAATTCAACTATCCAATAAAAACATTTAACATTAAATATCACATTCCAAATGTAGATTGAAACCATCCAAAACTTTTAACTTTTAATTTAACAAAAAATTATAGATCACAACATTACTTCACATGCCAAATGTACTCCAAGCATCCAAAACTTAAAATTTAAAAACAAAACAAATTATAACACATGTCATTACATAGCATGCCAAATGTAGTTCAGATGACAACATTAATTTATAGATGACAACATTACTTCACATTCACATGCCAAAAGTACTAAAACCATCCAAAAATTAAATAAAACAACTTATATTAACAATGTAATAAAATATGTCCAAAAATTGTAGATCTCACAAGTATCAAACTGTATCAAGTTTAACAAATTTTAAGACCATCTAAATCTTGAAATCAAATCTACAAATCATGTCCATCAAATAGAGATGGATCTAGCGTCTTTCCTATTAGGGTCTCAATTCGCGCCCTATCATGTGAAGCATCATGGGAAACCTACATACACAATGCACATGTACTTGAACATTAAAATTTGATGTTTTAAAAATGAATGAGAATATATATCTAGAACTTCATGTAAAAAACAAAATATAACAAAAAAATCATGCAATACCTCATGAGGTTCCCTCTCCATTTGATGAACAAGTTCTCCCATAGGAAAAGCTGCAGCGGTAAACTGTACAATATACATGTACAGTTAAATATATATATATATATATATATATATATATATATATATATATAAATTAAAAACTTTCAAATGAAAATGCACGTGTACATATATAAAATTATTTTCAATAATATTAAAAAAAGGAACTAACGACAACTTGTTCAAATGTTTTGGATGTTCCTATCTCTGTTGCTAGAGTCCACGGATTAAATAAATCTTCTATAGGACCCTAATTTTTTTTTTTTTTAAATAACTCAAAATATAGATCTCTCTCTCTCTATATATATATCTCAATTTTTAATGGAACTTTTTGAGGTAGAATATATATATATATATATATAACCTTCTACTTCATAGGAGATGAGCCACAAGTATGGACAATTTTCACAAGTTTAAAATTTATGTTTAATATATATATATATATTAAACATAAATTTTTTACTTGAAAGGTTTGATCACTTGGGAAGTGAAGTCTTGGAGGAGAAGAAGAAGGTACCGCCATCCCAAGGTCACCTTGTAGACAAGGTGTTGGACTTTGTATCCAAGAAGTCATCCACGACATTTGAAGAAGGTGGAAAGAGATATTGACAAGAATGGAAAAGAGGATTCCATAATCGATGAGGGTCAGGATGATTCACATGATGATGAAGTGCAGCTGAAAGAAGTGCCATTGAAATGGTTTGGTAAGGGATGGTTAGATTTCTTATCGAATTAAGGCCTTGCATGTATTTTGATGTTTCATGAATTTCTTTGCAAATTCAAAGTATGGTGCATTTTGCATGAAGCAAGATGTTGAAAGTAGAGTTATGTTGACACACTTAAATGCAACAAATATGGAAATTTGTACATGAGCTATTATTTGACTTGAGAGTCGGTTGTTTGAAGAGGCATGTTTTGTCGACTTGTGTTTGGTTGATGGTTTTGTACACCAATATGTAAGAGTACATGGAGATATTCACATGATGTGAATTTTTTTCTTTGAAGGAGAAAAATGATATGTCAGCGAGCTATGTTTCTTGCATGATGTGTTTTCAGTTTGATGGTTTTGTTTGTGACAAGACGTCACAAGATTTTGGGAAGGTCCACTCTTGAGCAAGAGCCTCATGATTACAACCTAATCATGAGAATCAAATGGGAGTGCATCGTTATTTTGAAAACAAATAGGATTCTGAGCTACCTAGGACTCGAACCATTATTTTTAAATTTGAAATATCATGGTGTGTTGTTTCAATCCCTGAATCCACAATCCTAACATAAATTGTTTTATTATTTTTTTGCAGGATTTAGTTGGTTATATTAAAATTCAGTTGAATTTAAAATTCTTGGCTTAGTGGCATAAACCAAACATATTGTACATATTAAATTCAAGGAATTTCGCTCTCCCAATCATTTCTAAATCACCCATATCACCAAGAAAACATGTTTTAAAAGAACATACTTTGGTATGGGAAAGACCTTAGGTCCTTTGACTGTGCACATGTGGTGTGAAAAATTGAAATTGACAATTTGCAAAAAAGTGAAATTATGAATGAAACCACGAAAACAAAAAACCCAAAAGTGGTAAATGATTTAAATAGACCTAATTAATTATTTACCAACATAAATTCTTCAACTTTTAGCAACTAAATGATAAGTAAAAAAATAAATAAATTTGTAATTATGGTTCGAAAGTTACATAATCTTAAGAAGCATTTTAAATTAATTATATCTCATAAAAAGTATCCCTCCTAACTTAACAAATACTATCTCTTCTCCTAAGGTTCACGACCTCCCTTCCTTAGCACACAAGACATAAATACAATTAATATTTCAATATGTTAATTCCTATCGAAACAAATGAAAAGTTGTATATAGATGGTTTCAAATATTATAAGAAGGTTTTTGATATGGTTGAGAGAATGTGGAAAATAGAATCCATAAACAAATTATTTTTCAAAATGTATTACTTTCAAAGTATCAACAAGGAACATGTACAAGGGTGTTCAATGAATTAACGTTATTTATTTAAATTCCATGATGTATATCTTACTCATAATTTTAAAAAATTATTAAATAATGATCTAGATTGGATAATTATATTATTTGTCATATATTTTGATGCTTATAGAGTGAAAAAGCTGAAAGAATCAACTTGTAGGGTCATTTTAATGGTGGGTGGAGAATTGGGGTCTAAAACCTTTTGGAGTCATTTTGAGGTATTAAATGACATTTCTGGGGGTCAAACGATTATCCCTTATGCCGAAATCTTGACCATTATTCTACACTTAAAGACATATCCAATGGTGCAAGAAAAACATCAAATGAAGTTCATTCAAAATTTATGCCTTTAGTAAGTTGACCTATCATGTTGACCACCATGGTACGAGAGAATGTCATTTTAGCCCCATTACTCATGCATAGCAAGCTAGCTACATGTGGAATTTTAACAAGACTCTAAAAGGTCTAAAATCACAAACCTCATTAATGGTTGACAAAGTCAAATCTTACACCTAGTTGGCTATCACGCTATGTTAAATACTTGGCCACTAGGAGGAATAAGAGTTCCATTTTGTGTTATTGTATTTTGTTCCATAGTTGAAAATACAACTAGGAGTGTGAAGTTAGAGAGAAAAATGTATGAAGTTAAGTTTTTGTAGCAACCTTACACGCCAAAAGTCTTAGCTAACTCTAGAGAGATTACCTTAAACATATTTTCCATACCAGAAAAGAGAGAGTAGAGAATGTTTACATTTTAGTGTTGTTTTTCTCCCATAAGGATTTCCTAGGGAAAAAGGAGTAGAGCATCATTACTTTTTAGGGTTGCTTGTCTCCCATAAGGATTTCCTAGGAAAATAATTGTGTTGATTGTCTAGATATGTATGTGTGTGTTTCATTATGTTCTCTATTTCTTACATTGTGTTTCATTATGTTTTCTATTTCTTACATTTGATTATTTTATTCATTTAAATAGAAATTTAGTTATTAAAAGATCTAAAAGTTAAATACAAATTAATATTCATTATATATATTTCACTTATTTTATCAAATTTGTTGTGAGAAACTATTTCATTATAATAACTATAAAACTTGACTATTAAATAACAAAATTTTGTATTGATAAACATCTACACTTCTCCAACCTAAAAAAATATATATAACTCTTAGATACATTTAGACATGTGTTTTATTTTGGGCGTTCAAGTCCAGTTTGTAAGCAATAACCTTTAACACTTTGGGAGTTCAAGTCCACTTTGTAAGAAATAACCTAACACTTTGGAAGTTCAAAGCAGGTTTGTTTAAGTAATAACCTACCATTTTGTATTAGGTTATGCTAAATACTTTAGAAAATATAAGTTTCATTATCACTTGAGGTTATTCATTATTCTAAATACAAATATGAATCCATGACTAATTATGGCATTATTCTTACTTTTTAGTTTATACATCTAATTTGATATTTTGAAATGTACTATGTCCCATTTTGGTTTTTTTTTTTTTCTTTCAAGATTTTGACCAAACTGAAGAATTAGTGAATGATAGCAGTTGCATATACAAGACATATATTGTAATACTTTTGTTTTGATTCTCATATTTTGTAGAGACAAGTCAAGCTGAACTGTGAAAGATCTATGTAATTGTACTTTCTTTTCTAATAAATATGAAAGATTGTTTTTTCTATTTGAAAAAAAAAAAAACTAACACTTCTTGTATTAGGTTTTCTGAAATTATTGAAATAATGAAGCCTATTATAGCAGCACCGGTTAATGGTGTTCAGCAGCAGCACCGGTTATGTGGAATTTTTATACTAAAAAAACAACTAGAAATAAACCAATAAACAACTAAAAAAACAATTTGAAGCATAAAGACTCAATGCAACTGAATGCAACTAAGATCCCTACTATTAATTAGTAGTTTCAATTGAATTATTAGTTTTCTATGAAGTTCCTTAATGAAGTTAAAATTTAACTGTAAATTAATAGAGCTAACTTACAGTTAACATTAAATGAAATATGGAACTATTAACTATCAATTGAAACTAAACCATGGGGTGGATAACATAAAACTTTCTATGTTAAGCTAAGTTAACTTCAACAGAAACTACTATAGCTCCCAATCAAAAAATAGTCACACAAAAACAGAGCATATTTTGGTTGCCTCTAAGTTAATAACAAGCAAAATAGTTAACTTTACAGTAAATTACCTATATGTTTAGTTTCAACTCTAATATCACTTTTCGTGGGTACTCTTTTCCTTGCAGGATTTTCCCTTAATGAGATTGACATTACTTCTTATCCAGTATTCTTCTGGTTATTTTCATACATGGCCTACTAGCAGGTCAAGTCTAATGTCATATTTCTTTTCATACATCATGGATAGCCTCAATAGAGACCGTGCTACTAAAAAGCATCAGAGAGACTGAGGTGGTACTAAAGTCAACTAAAAAAATGCAAACCAAAGCATTAAATTGGACAAGTGATATTGCATAATATGAGATTATGCCATATTGTCAAATCTATCCAATAATATGAAATCTGCACTATGAAAGTCTGTCCCAATTCTATGCCACATAATTACAAGTTGAGCTGAAGAGTTGAAGGTTTCATACATCACTTAAAAAAAAATCAGAGTTTGAGGTTCAGGAGGAGAATCAGTGTAGTGAAGGGGAGTAGTAGTGTAGAGGGAATTCATGGAATGATAAAGAGTAAACTCATCCTATGTTTTTTTTCCACAAGAGAAAAAATGTTGTTTTGATTATATAATATGAAGAAAACTGACCATGAACCAATACATTCTCACATCTGATGATTGGGACCCAATTTGTCCATCCAGAGAAAAAGGTTGTCCCACCCCAGACATTGATAAGTATCCCCATGTCACATACAGAGACAGGATATAAAAACCAGTAATGAACCTCATGATAATGTCAAAATCTAAGTAGTATACAAGTTTTCCCGAGGCATCTAAAACAAGGTGAAATAGCAACAAGTAAAATAGAAAATCAAAGTATAGTGTAACGACGTCCATTTGATATCCAATACATATCAAGTACCCAAAAACATTGACCAGCAGATCATATCAAGAACCCAAACAACATTGACCAGCATCGCTTAATATGAGGAAAACGGTGGTGGCCAGGAAAAACATTGACCGAGTAGAACAT
>JAXQQM020076765.1:0-144438 GCA_034641835.2 Pinus albicaulis
TTGGTAATTTCCGTTTGTCAAGAATCCAGGATAGATTGGAAAGTGATCCCACATATTATTCAGAAGCACGTTATAAACGGGAGGTGGGGACGTTTGCAAATACTGCTAAGACATGGATGAAAGACTTTTTTTCAAATCATGGAGAGTGTATGCCAAATAAAGTGTTATGTATATTTTATTATTTATTAATTAGATTTAGTTATCTTAGGTTATTAACTGAAAAGGCATGATCAAAGATCATGCCTCTTCGCGAAGGGACACCTTGAGGCTATATTTAAAGCCTAGGCGATCCCTCATTGTAATCATCTCATCTTTCATCATTAATAATATATATTTATCAAGTTTACCAGAGTTTTTACACTCCATTGGTATCAGAGGGTTGTGAGGGAAAAACAGAGTGGGAGTGAAAGTGAAGGGCTGGGTAAAAAATCTGCAAATTTTGTTTAGAATTCCTTTGATTCCTTAATTCTGGTGATCACACAGATCCCGAAGAGCGATAGCTCCGATACCAATGGAGTGTACAACTGAACTCCATAATGCACGAAGGCAGAAGAGAGACATAAATTATTTTGAATGTCTAGAGAAAATTAAAAGATGTATTAGAGATACATATGAGTACTTCGATGTTGTTGATTCAGTTTGGTGGGAGTATTTTTTCAGTAATCAAAGTGACATGATTTCAAGATCAATAAATGGGGATACACTTTTGAAGACTCCTTTTTTTTTGCCACAAAATATGCCAAATGAACATGAACATCAGGAAACACACAATGTTGAACAACAACAGCCTCAAGCTATTATTAATTCCCCACAGGTAGGGGAAAGAGAAATCTATATTGGTTCTAGAAGATCACGTGCACAACGTGAAGCCATGGAAGACCTTTACAGGGGTTTTATGCAGGATCTTAAGGAGGGTTGCATGATAGCAGTGTTAGCAGATGAAGATCGACTTGGCTATCCATTCTGGATTGCCAAGGTTATAAAGGTCATTAATGAAAATGAAGAGATTACAGCTGTTGATGTACATTTTTATGCCACAAGTACCCACCCTTTCAATGGTGTGTACAAGCCAGAGATGGTAGTGGAAAAAAGAATTGGCAGAAAGAGAAAAAGAAAGGGCACAAATATAAATCGTCGCCGCACAGACGTCTTAAAATTGGAGGATGTTGACATACTTGTGTATGACTTCAATTTGAAAAAGAGATGACCTCTTTGGTTGCAGACCATAAATATTTTGAAGAAATTGCTACCAGAACAATTACTATTGAGATGGGACTCTGCAGAATGTAGACGTAGATCTACAAGACTTTTGAACTCTGAAATGGTGGGCATGCATGTTGACTCAGATGGAGCACTAGTTGATGAAAGAGAAGAATATGGATCATCTTCATCTGCATCGAGCCATTCATATGAAGATGTAGGTTATGATGGTGTGCCAGAACCTATGGTTGATTTTGAATAACTATCTAAGACACTTTTATGTAATTGATGTTTGCATGGTAACTTGAAATAAAAAATTTGACTTCCATCTCATTTTTCATGAAGTTATGAGACATTTCTATATTTGTTGGATTATATGTTTTAATTATGAAGAATTCATCTCTTTAGAATATGGACAATGCAACAATGAATTACAAAAATAATTTATGTTATATTCAATGTACCAATGTTGATATTTTAATTATAAGTAAAATAGAAAATAGAAACTAATGTTGAATTTTTAGATTATGCAGTGATATTACCATGATATTATGTATTGTTACCATTTGGTATAAGATACTTTTAAAATTTTTAATATTTATATGCGTCATTGAAAGGGAACACTTTATTTTGATGCTTGATTTTTAGGGTTTGGTTGAAATTAGATTTAAATTTGTCTTATGCTAAGATTTGGAAAAAGATAAGTTTTTATCCTTTAAAATTAAAATTACTCTTACTTGTTTCCGTTCAATGATAATTTTTTCATTTAATTGTTCATTTTTTTAAATTTTTGAAGTCTTATAATTTCTCCATAATTTCATTGTTCAATTATGTTGAAAACTTAAGATTCAAAAACTTTAGATTTACAGCTTGTCATTAAGGTTTTTATGCGCTACCAAATTTTATATTTAATGTTATGGTTGACAATAATTACAATTTTGGGGTTGTTTAAAGTCAAGATATTTTATGTTTAACAACATGGATGTGTTGAAATGATAAACGCCGGACATGTATTTGTTTATCTTCATTATCTATCAAAAATGTTAGAAATTTTCTGATTTAAAAAATGTCCTAATATGTTGTCTTTAATTCCATTGTACAGAATAAAAATTACTAATCAAATTTTTTTGATATTCTAGCATCATTGGTTTGTTTTGAGGTGTTTTCAATCATTTTTTTTTCAACAAACAATTTTGTTTTTTGCCATAATTTATAAAATGTTGAAGTGACCTTAAAAAAAACCAAGTGGATACGGAAGTACTTTTTGTTTTTAGGGTGTTTTTCATGTTTTGAACTTTTTGGGCTAGAGTTCTAGTTTTGAGGTCAAGTTAACCTATTTCATCGATGCAGTACCAAAATTCCTTAGACGATGCAAAAATATATATCATCATAAGGTCTGTATTGACCTTGATCATATTTGAACTGTGGGTGACTTAGCCTTTCATTTCATGTGTGCATAATGTCAGCTTCCTGTTTAAGAATCATAGTGCCAAAGGGCCATCATATTTGTAATTTTACCATTTTCCTTCTCTCTTCCAACTACCATTCCCTACTCAAGGTTACTCAACTATAAAAAGAATGTCTATTTAAGTTCGTCGGACAACATCTGTTCAGAGATTGAGCAGAAGTTGTTCAAATATTACTCAGCATTTAAAAAAACGCTAAAAAATGGTTGTTCAATTCAAATGAACAACAATCGTTCAAATATCAAACAATAGTTGTTCCTGAATTGAACAGCAAAAAATAAAAACACAACAGTGAACAGCTATTAAGTTCGAACGAAATGCAACCGTCCAAGAAGTGAACAACAGTTGTTCAAGAATTGAACAACAGAATTAAAAACGTGAAACGGTTGTTCAATTATGGTTGAATCGATAAGTTTGTTCAAAAGAGGCCGAACATAGGGATAACATTGAGCAGGCACAAATAAAAATGCAAAAAATGGTTGTTCAATTCGACTGAGCAGTATCTGTTCAGATATTGAACAACAACTTTCCACGAATTGAACAGAAAAAATAAAAACACAATAAAAGGCTGTTCAATTTGGTTGAACCGCAACCGTTCAAATATTGAACAGAAGTTGTTCTCGAATTGAATAGAAAAAATAAAAACACCAACGAATAGCTGTTCAGTTCGATTGAACAACAACCATTCAAATATTGAACAACAGTTGTTCACAAATTGAACAACAAAGTAAAAATGTAAAAATGATTTTTCAATTTTGGTTGAATCAGCGGCTGTTCAAACACTGAATAGAAGTTATTCCCGAATTGAACAGCAAAAAATAAAAACACTGCAGATGCTTGTTCAATTGAGCAGCAACCGTTTAGAGATTGAACGGAAGTTGTCTGTGAATTGAACAACAAAAAGAAAAACACAGCCAATGGCTATTCAATTTGGCTGAATAGCAGCTGTTCAAATATTGAACAATAGTTGTCTATGAATTGAACAGCAAAAAAAGAAAACACAACCAATGGTTTTTCAATTTGACTAAACAACAGTAGTTCAAATATTGAACAGCAGCTATCCATGAATCGAACAGCAAAAATAAAAAACACAGCAAATGGACGGATGTTAAATTGAACAACATCCATTCAAAGATAGAAAAACAGCTTTTTTCGAATTGAACAACAATAAAAACACAATCTTACAAGGAAAATAAATTGCAAATGGGAAGAATGTACGACAAGACAAAACAATTATATACATTATTTACAAGTGATGCTATCAAACCTCTCATGTACTTTAGTTTGTGGGGTTATCACCCCCTTGTACCACAACTTGGATGGTGGGATCCTTTCGTGTTCATGCTGACGGTGGGAAGATTGCTGCGGAGAGGTTTCGTATAGATGGAGCATTCTCAGGCCTCGTTAACTTGCACTGTTGAACCGTACCCATTCATGGTGTCAAGGTGAGGGTACCAATGCTGTATGTACTTCTGACCCCAAATGGACCGAGCCACCCATTAGCGCTTTTCCAGAAAGCCTCTGGAATCTGAGGCCGGCGCAGAGTGCCCAATCTCCTTTTTTAAATACCTTCCTCTTTATTAGGTTGTCATTCCACTTGGCTCACTATTGTTGAATTATTGTTGTGCGTTGCAGGGCAAGCAGTCGAATTTCGTCCAGTTCATTTATTTGCTAGAGTCTCTTATCTTGAGCTTTTGTTAAGTGAAATCCCACTTCCTGGGCTATTCTCAGATTTTTAATTTCGAACTTAATAGGGAAGATAGGTTCTCTCCAAAATACTAGTTGATATGGTGAATATCCAGTGGTATTTCGCCAGGTTGTTTGAATAATCCCATAAGGCTTCTGGTAGTCTAGTGGTCCAGTCCCAGTGGTGTGCTACTACCGTCTTGGTAAGGATTGCCTCCAGGACTTTGTTGGTGCTTTCGATTTTCCCATTGGCCTGTAGGTGGTAAGGAGATGTAATTCTGTGGATGATTTTGTGATTTCTTAAGGTAGATGTGATCTTATTTCCTGTGAATTATTCCCCCCCATCGGTTATCACTTCCCTTGGCAAGTTGTATCGCATGAATAGTTCAAAGAGAAACTTAATTACATGATTCTTCCATGGCTCTTGACAAGGCCACTGCTTCTACCCATTTGGTGACATAATCCGTGGCAAATAATATGGGGGCTTTCTGGTTTGATGGTGGGTTAAATGGCCCAACGAAGTCTAACACCCACTGTTCAAATGGTTCCACCACCAATTGTGGTCGTAGCGGCGTTTCATCAACTTGGCCTAGGCGGCCTATTCTTTGGCAGCTATCACAGGCTTGGACATACTTCTTTGCGTCTTTAAAAATCGTAGGCAAATAATAGCCTAATTGAAACACTTTATGCCCTGTCCGTCATTCTGCAAAGTGGCCACCACAGGGTTCATCATGACTGGCTCGTAAGATGTTATATATTTCATCTTCCCTTATGCATCTGCGTATGTGCATATTGGCCCCTATATGGAATAGGTATCCTCCAATCCAAGAGAATCTTGTACTGCACTGTACAATAAATTTTTGTTCTCTCGCTGTTAAATGTCTGGGTAGCTTCCCCACTGCCAGATAATTTTCCACATCTGCATACCATGGTGTTTTGACCGCTACAACAAATAGGTGTTCGTTAGGGAATTGATCGTCAACTGTTAGCATGTCATCTGTCTTGGGGACTCTATACAGGAAGTTTGCGACCACATTTTCCTTCCCTGGACGGCCTTTGATCGTTATATCAAATTCTTGCAACAACAGTAGCCAACGATTTATTCTCCCATTCGTGATTGTTTTATTAGCTAAATATCTAATAGTAGAGTGGCAAGTGTACAGGAACACTTGATATCCGGTTATGTAGTGCCTGAATTTATTGATAGCATAAATGCCAGCCAGGAATTCCTTTTCGGTCACTGTATAATTTAATTCGGCAGGAGTAAGGTTTTTGCTAATATAATAAATAGAATAAGGCTTTCGGTCTTCTTCTTGGCCAAGGACTGCTCCTATTGTTGTATCAGATGCATCAGAAGAGATGTGAAAGGGTAGTTTCCAGTTAGGACCTCACAAGATTGGTGTTGTTGAGACCAGCCTCTTCAAGTCTGTAAAAGCAGTGTCACATTTTTCAGTCCAATGGAATTCAACATTCCCAGTCAATGCATACAGAGGTGCAACTATCTGCGAGATTTTTTTTATAAATTTGTGATAATATCCTGCATATCCCAGAAAACTCCGTACCTCTGTTTGTGTACAAGGTGTGGCCAACATAAGGATTACCTCTATTTTAGTCGGGTCTACCTGTATTCTAGCTGCAAAAATGTAGTGACCTAGGATTACCCCCTCAGTCATCATCATGTGGCATTTTTCATTGCTTAGACATAGTCTAGTAGTAATACTTCGTTCTAACACTTTTTCTAACGTTTCTAGAGCTTGATTGAAGTCTTCCTCATAGGGTGTAAAATCATCCATATAAATTTCAAGTCCTTCATTTATTAAGTCAGAAAAAATGCTAATTATGGCTCTCTGAAATGTTGCTGGGGCATTACATAATCCAAACGGTAAAACTCTATAAGAAAAAGTGCCCCATGGTTAGGTAAAGGTTGTCTTATCTTGGTCTTTGGGAGCTATTTGGATTTGATTATATCTGCTGAATCCATCAACAAAAGAGAAATATCGTTTCCCAGCCAATGTGTCAAGGACTTGGTCAATGAAGGGAAGGGGGAAATGGTCTTTCTAAGTTGCTTTATTTAATTCTCTGTAATCTACGCAAATTCTCCACTTCCTATTATTTTTAGGGACGACCACCAAAGGGGAGACCCATTTTCTGTTTGACATAGGATAAATGAAATTTACATCTAACAGTTTTTGTAGCTCCTCTTTTACAATCTCTTTTAAATGCGGGTTTAGTCTTCGTTGGGGTTGTCTAATGGGGTGTGTTTCCCTATCAGTATAGATGTGGTGCATGCACAGTTGTGGGTTCAAGCCCTTAATGTCTTGGTAGTCCCACGCAAATGCACCTTGGTGCTTCTGGATGAATTTTATGAGTTTCTTCTTTTGGTTGTCATCCAAGCTGCCATTAATATTCAGAACCTTTCCTGGTTCGATCTCAATAGGTATGCTGTTACGAAAAACTGTTGTGGATATATGTTGAGTCTCGAAGTTCACCACAGGGTCCTCTTGATCTTCATGTTCGAGGACTGATTTCATCATTTGGCATTTCAGATTTTTTAGGCTTGGGTGACTGATTCATAAAGTTATTAATCACATCATCTTCAATGTGATCCTTGAATTTGAGGGCTTCTACTAGTGTCAGAGGTGGATGGATGTTTTTCTCCCAATATGTATCTGGGTGTTTGTGAATTTTTATCGTGGGCATACTTGGTTTGGTAGGTGGATAAATAATGATATTTTATATAGAGTCGCCTCTAGTGATAGTCATGCTACCTACTCGACAACCTATGTAAGCATCTGCTATGGCCAGCCAACGCCTCCCAAGAATCAATGGGTGCTCTTCCATCTTGTTTTTTGGATTAATGACTAAAAAATCAGCTGGATATTCCCATGAGTCCACAGAGACCATGATGTCTTGAACTATACCTTCCAGTTTGATAACAGATCTATCAGCTAATTCCAGAAATGTGGTCGTAGGTTCTAAAGCTGATATGCCTAGTTTTTCGCAAGCTCTCGTAGTTAGGATGTTAATGGCTACCCCTAGGTCAACCAATGTGTTTCGAAATGAATGTCCAGAAATTTGCATGGTTACAATTGGGTTTCCTGGGTCTTCATATTTTATAGGTGATTCCCTACCTAACAGCAAGTCAGATAGCGTTCTTACCACATGAAGAGTGGGTGCAGCCATTGTTTTCTTAATTTTTTTTCCACATAATTCTTTGATTGTCTTTACATAGATGGGAATGTCTTCGATGGCCTGGAGAAGAGGAATTTTGATACAAAGGTTTCTTAATTCCCCCAGGATGTCAAAATTTGGAGTGATTATAGGTCTGGGTAGGTTTAGTCTCTCAGGAAATGGAGGTGGAGTCACCCTAAGTTCTTCAGGTCTTTGTTGATCAATTTTTTCCTTATATTTACCTATTTCTGTTATATTCGTTACGCTAGGCTCTGCAGATGTTTCAACTTGGGACTGAGGTGGAGTTGTGGCCTCTATAGGTAATATGGTACGTCCTGATAGTAACCTCAATTCATTGCACTCTTTCTGTTTGGCATTGGGTTTTAGATTTTCTATGATCTGAATTAGTTGAACCGGTCTGTTATTGGGATTAGGATTGGGTTGGGTTGGCAATTGAGGGCGTATGGCTGGCTACTGGTTATGTTGAATTGGGTAGGGAGCCAACAATTATTGGGTTCCTACTCCTATTGGCAGATTGGCCATTCCCGTAGGTCGTTGAAAGTTCCAATTGGTGCTTTGAGTAGGAGGGTTTGGCCATTGGTTTTGATACAGGACATTCTGCCAATAAGGGGGAGAGCTAGGGAAGTTTTTCCAATTACTCCCCGATGGAGGTTGCGTAGGTCAAGGTGGCGTAGGAAACACTTGGTTTTGCCTAGTTGGGAAGGGGTTTTGAGTCTTCCAAGTTGTTGCAAGGTTTTGCTGGCTGAACTATGGAAACAAAAATTATTGAGGTAGGTCTTGTGGTATGATAGGTCATGCTTGCCATTGCCGACACTGATTCATTAAATAGATTGGCTCTGTTTCTTCTTTTTCTTCCTTGTAGATGGCTTTCATCTAGGGAAGTGAAGGACACTGGATAGTATGATCCTTAGTGCATATAGCACAAGTTTGGACCATGTCTAAAGGACACTCCCTCTGGCTGTGCTTCTTCCAACATCTTGGGCAAAAGATGACCAGGTTTTGTTCGGCTATAGCTTGTTTCTGCTTGGCTTGTAAAACATCAAGTTGCATTTTCAAAGTAACCAGGATGTCAGTTTTGAAATTTTCTAACAGATTTCCAAATTCTGCTCTGGTTACATTTCCATTGGTTTGCTTAAGATCCTTCTTCTAGAATAACGCCCAACAGGTCTATTGCATGAGCTACCCTGGGAGCATCTAATACATAAGGAAATAATATCATCGTATTCTTCCCGGTAAATATCTCCCTTCCCCATTATGTTAAGCATCTCAACCCAATCTTCCTTCATCCCCTTAAGCATTTTGGATTTTAAAATGTCCTTGGATAACGTGGTATACGAGGATCTTTGTAAATTGTATTGAAATATTTCTATGTATTCCTCTAATGTTTCATTGTCTTTTGTAGACATGTTAAAGATTTAGTATTTTAGGCCTTGGGTTCGACAATAGTCTTGGTATTTGGTAAGAAAAGTATTCTTCATTTGGTCCTAGTTGTTTATAGTTCCCCCTCCTAATCCCATGAACCAGCGGAGTGCAGTTCCTTTTAAGGTAGAGGGAAATAGTTATAGTTTCTGGGGATCCGTGGTGTAGTCATATCCTCTACATAAGACATCAAATTCAAATATGAATGCATTAGGATCTTCTGTGGTTAACCCATGAAAGGTGGTGATGTTGTGCAAGGGAATGGCTTTCATAGGGGCATTGGCAGCATGATCAACAATAGGGTATTCTAATGTTGATGTCTGCCTCTGATTCTGATTTTGATTATTTTCCATTTGATCAAAGAGGTGCCAGAAATCTTCGAGAACTTTTTGATCTAGAGGAGAGATTTTAATAGGCTTGGGAGGTGAATGCGGTGGGGGTTTTACAGCACTTCCCTGATCTGGGATCCTAAGAACTTCTGTTTCAATCACTTCTTTAGGGGACTTAGGTTCTGATATCTCTATGTGAATTCCTCCACTAGTTTCTCCCCCTCGTTCTTGTAGGTTGCAAGAGCCTCCCTCTTTTGAAGGGTAAGTGCCTCTATGAATGACAATCTACAGGCTTTGCTCAGACCCCTCTGTCTCGCAGTGAATCTTGATGTAGACTACAGATGGTGAGGCTGCAGCCTGAGGGAGTGCATTAGGACTTTGAATGGAAACAGGTCTGGGTCCTATAGATGCCTGAGATTCAGCTTTTCTAATGATTTCGTCTATATATGTTGTTCTTCAAAGGATCACCGGTCCTTTGGGTTATGAGGATGGTTGCGAATGATTTTGGATTGTTTCTATCTTTTTCTTCTTAGACATAAAACAAGAGCACCTATCCTATGGTTCTTTGTACCACTTGCTGGTGAGCAGGCTAAAGGGCAAGCATGTTGCTTGCCGGTATGTAGGTTCTTACCTCTCGTTTTCAATACCCAATTCTTCACAGAAATGGAGAAAGATGAATAAAGGATATGAATCTTAACACTCTCCCCGACAACGGCCCCGAAATGTTGGTGCTGAAAGAGGTGACTTTTTATTGACAACTCTAGTGCTTTATCATTTAATTATCAATTCGGGGTAAGTCTTTTTATTCCAAGAGTGTTGGCACAATATATGCGAGTCAGTTCGTCTAACAGATGCTCCTTGTCACTTATGAGGAAGAATTTACTAACTTCCTAAGCTTGCTTATCCTACGAGTGGTGCCTTAGATAGGTTTTTAACCTAAGATTGAGAAACATGGTTTTGCATTTATCTAATGGAATTAAACAACAGTTTAACTGAACTGAACAAAAATCTAGAGAAATCAAGTAGACATTGAATTGAATTAGGCTATAAGCTGAACATCAGTAGGTGCGTTAGTTAAGTCTAACTAAGCTAAACGGTAATGGAATATGTAGGGTCCTATAAATATAGGATTCATAATTTAGAATTGACTTTTGATAGTCTTGTAAATATGTACATACTTTGCCTTCTGCAAGTTGTTTTTCCATATTTTGTAAAAATAAGAGAAAAATAAAAAAAATAGAAAATCAAAAAGAGGGTAAAAAATCCTAAAAGAAAAGGACTTAGAAAAAAATGATATACCCCAAAAAAGAGAAAAAAGATGAAAAAAACATGAAAGTGTGCAAGTCTAAATGCCACTACTTGTTACCTTTGCAGTTGATTATGACAGAGTGTCAATAAATGCCATAATCTATGATGAGTTGAACTGTTCAATCTTGACTTATCATTTTTCAATTTACTTGTTTTAGATAGAGAATAAAGGATTGTCAGACAATTTAATCCTGACAATTAAATAGTTAGGTAGAGAATAAAAGGAACCCAACAGTTTAATCTGGGTCCTTGGATGAAATAAGTTAGAATTAGATAGTCCTACTTCTTTCAAAAGAAAAAAGGTTTTAAAGGTTGCTAGCTCAAATGCACCTACATAAATGGAATAAAAAATGTTAGATTAAAGAATGGGTAGGTAGAAGAAGGTGGGAAAGCATTGTAAATATCTTTCACCATGCTACAATAACTAATTTCCATTTCCCTATAGATATTGGACATTCTAAACTATCAGTCAAAGAGGCTCAGAGCATTTCTCTGACTTCCGTTGGGACCTGACCCAAGGCTCAATGACTGGCTAGTTGAAGATGTTAAATTTCTATGTCAATCCCAAATTTTCATCATCTACCACTCATGCATTCATCACCATGCAATTTCATAAGTAAAGACTCCATTTTTACCTAATGATGCTTAAACCCCATTTGATTAACTTCCTACATCTCATGAAGCATAAAAACCCTCAAAAGACATTATATACTAAGCAAAAGTGATTAAGTTATGATAATGAAGCTTTGCTTTAAATTTTTACTTGCCTTAGTTATATTTATGTGTTTTGAGTATTCATTTTCCCTTTAGTCATATTAACACCTAACTTATTTATAAAATCCTTATAAAAAGTCCTAGTCCTATTAATATAACTCCTTTTCTATTAATTATCCCAAAAAACCCCTTATTATAAGCTTTTTAGGTCAAAGTTATTACGCACATGTTTAAATTAAAACCCGAAAATATCCCTTTGACATAAAAACTATCAATAATGAAATATCCCGATCCCCCTATAGTTATTTAGCCTAATTGGTTTGAAATAACTATATAATAAAAAACAAAGGAAAAGTTTTCGGAATGTGATTGGATGTATCAGATAGAAAAATAAAAAACCTTTCTGAGTACTTTATATATTGTTTATTTTAAATATGATTTAATATCCACGCATGTAATACATTAACCTTCCCCATATATTCTACCCTATATAAACTCTTATATATATATATATATATATATATATATATATATATATATATATATATATATATATATATATATATATATATATATATATATATATATATATATATATATATATATATATATATATATATATATATATATATATCCAGCGTCCCCGAGTTCATCCATAACCGTCCGATCATCCTAAATCTTTCTCATCTAACGATCCAAATCTAATGTGATGAATCAGATTCATGCCCCACCATTCCTCGTTGCGTTAAGCCTTGATCGTAGATTTTTTCTTATCAGATCAAAGGCTCATGTTAAAGCTCTGGTCCCACCTTTCCTTTCCCCGCAACTTGGAAAACAATCTGAACCATTCGCATCATTTGTCTAGATCTAACGATGCGCATTCCATATCGTACGCCGAAAGTGATCGCCCAAATTTTGATGAAAATCATGTGATAAAAGTAGTTTTCCTAAACCGCCCATTGCTGTGTCTAATTTCTATTCGATTGCGTTCCAAATGCTCAAAACTACTTACCATCTCAAATCAACGCGAAAACCACCAAGTTGTTTTCGCATTCAAAGATAATTCTGCCTCACGCCATTGATTGAGACCTGCAATAAATGATACACATAATGATAAATATTGAAGGTTTAAACCTTAGTTTTTCACCATTTTATGTATTATTTTCTCCTCGCCTGTTAAGAAAATATGCCCAGACTCTGTGAATGAAATTTAAACCTTTGCTAGCCAATTTCTCCCCTTGAAGAGGAATTTCACCATAGTGATTGCATTTAAAGGACTCTTGACGCTTTCCACTGAGTCATAGCATCCAATGTGAAGCTGATACAACTAGAAACTCTTCTCGACCGCAAAAATACCTGCAAAGGTATTTTTCAGTATTCCAACCTGCAAAATCACAAATTCAACAATAAATCTGACCAATTGAGTTATAAGGAAGAAAATTACCAAATCCTAGTATGCCCAAACTTTGAAAAAATAGGGCAAACCCTTGCAAATTTTCTCAGAATTTTCCATTTTCTTAAAGCTCATTTTTTAGCCAAATTTCTCATTTTCAGACCATTTCCACGGTTAGAAATATTTTTAAAAGCCAGAGAATCACTTCTCCAGTCTTCTACATCTAGAAAACCTGTGTTTTCTTTCCAAAACCCTTGCTCAGATTCCCAGAATTGTCCCATATTTGCTGAAAGACCCTCTGTGTCAAAATTAATTATAGCAAACAGTTTAATCTTGCTTAGTTATCCCCATAAATGACAAATAAGCAAGTTACACCCAATTTTGGAGGTCGCAAAGCCTCAAAGCCCGTAACAGGCAAGCTTCCCAAGCCTGATTCCTCAAAGATTAAAAAGACTACTCCTTCTTTAACAGCTTATTCAACTAAAGTTGTCAGACCTCTTCAACCACCTGTTTCTATTGAAGAAAGCAGTCCTTTAACAGATTTGGATTACAAGATTGCTGATGCAGCAATAGAATTTAATTTGATGGAGATTCATAACTAGTGTCATGACAAATTTCTGGATAAAAATAAAAATGATATACTTATTTGGGATTCTAATTTGCCCAAGTATATTGTACCTATTACTCATCTAGCTCAAGACCTAGTCAGATTGTGTCAATTACATTATGTTCTTGACCAAAGGTCTATTGTGAACAAAGATAGAGAAATTATGTTTTCCATCACAGCAACATCCATTAATGAAATGCTTTAGTTGAATTTTGATCCAAGAGTAGTGCCCCTATCCATTGAATATTTGACTTAGTTGTACCTAGATTTGGATTACCCTAGGAGGTTTATGTTTCTTCAAAACTTCATGCCTACTCATGTTGATTTCCAAAAAGTGAATCCACCCTATTCCACCTATAATTTTCTTGAATCTTCCAGACAAGAAATTTCAATGCTATCCTTTATCTTAGGATATTTTAATGATGAGTTCACTGATGTCTCTATACTAGGATTCCTTTCTACATTGTCCCCTGGGCAGGCTCCTGTGATGATATTTTATTTTTCTAGATTCATTGCTGACAATATACATTATCAGTTAACCAAATTGCCTATTGAGGGAGTGTTTAGATATTCATCATATCTATTCCCTATTTTTATATTTTTCCAAGAAGAACAGTTTCCAGTGGATTTACAAAAGATGAATGTATAGGGCTAGCCTTTGTCAATAATATTCTGGACACCATTACTCAGGAAAAAAGGAAATGAATTCAATTACAAGGATTTCACAGATTTGTTTGTCAGGCCAGCCATGAATTTACTTTATAAAATAGAACAACCCAAGGTCAGTGATGAGATGAAAAGGATATTGCAGTTATCTGAACAAAGCCAAGTAGGGGATTGTTTCTTATATGAAGGACATACAGAATTGAGGATACTTGGAGAAAATTTGCTCCCATATAAGTTGCCTAAATTTATAACTATCAGAATTTTTGCATTGGAATATCTAAGGCAGGTGTTAAATGCAGATGCGGTAAAATTCATGGCTTCTAAGAAAAAGACCCAATTCAAGCTGAAGAACCAAATTGGCCCATTTATAGTAAATAACAGGGATGCATTAAAGGAGATAGCAAAGAAATTGTCAGAGTATAGGTTCCAAGAAATTTTTTACTGGAATTATGATCCTAAAGGAATTTTGAATAGTATAAGGCTTAAATGTAAATTGACTCATTTCATCCATGAGCCTAAACCCCAATTTGAGAAATTTTCAAATAAAATAGAGTGGGTGGAAAATACATTGGTTGACCCTACTTCTAATGAAACAACAGTGATAAACACAGATAATTCACAGACTATAGTGGTCAACAAACAGGTAGAAACTTCAAACAAAAGGACCAAGAATGAAAAAGGCTATTCAGCAGAGACCATTGCAGAAAAAAAATTGAAGATTATTTACAACAAAAGGGAAAAAATGACTGCTGTTGAGAAAGAAAAGGCTATTGAAATAAATGATACATATGATTAGCAGGTAGATAATGATGAAGCCACTATAATTGTAAATGAGACTCTAGTAGAAATTCAGAAAGAGCAAGTTTTAACACAGGAACAAGGCAGAGAAATGGTTGAAAAATAGGTAAATATAGAAGTTCCCTCCTCCTCCTACACAACAGAGGGAAAAGATATTGATATACAGGAGAAATACAAACAGATTAGAGAAGAAATGAAGAGATCAAAAGAGAATTTTATTCTCAATTTTTGAAAGAAAAACTAGAAGACAAAGATAGACTTTTGACAACTTTTGGCTATTCAACAAATAAAATGATTATGTATTTTCTCCAGCCAATGGTTACAGACCTAAAGTCAGTTGCAGATTACAAGAAAACAGAGCTTGAAGTAGACAAAGACACCATACATGAACTTGATCAAATAGAGTTTCATAGAATTACTTCAGAAATGCTCTATTCTAAGGTGGTAAACAAAATTGTGAGTGCAACTAGATTGCAAAACATTGTGTTCAACTTGCAGGATCAAATAAAGTTAGATAAAGCCTCATTACATGTGAAGGATCTAAGGATAAAATCCTTAGAATATCCAGTGCTACAAATTGGAGTGGATCCTTCAAACATTCAGGTTGCTCAAGCATTAGTAAAATAAAAGAATGAAGACATTGCTACCTTGAGGAAGCAATTAAAACTCCCACCAAATGAACATCCTCAAGCAAAGGAAATCCTACAAGAGAAAACAGAAAAGGATGAGATGATGCAGTTAGTGCTAAAAATTACTGCTCAAGTTAAATACATAGAGAATCAAATAGAGACCCTTATGAAAGAAAATGAAGCCTTAAGAAAAGCATATCTGCAATATAATCCCATTGTTATTCCTATAGTTGGCACAACTGTCCTTTCCAAATTGGCAGAGCATTTAGACCCAAAAGTGCCACTGGCAACTGTAGTGTTAGTGCAATCTATAGACACTTCTGCCACATGATCATCCACCACTCAGGTACATCAAACAGGTGAAGCAGATGACATAGTAAAGGCCATGGAGGAGAAGTCCCTAAAGAATAATGAGATAATCAATTTGAAAAAGACTATTCAAATTCTTGAAACATCAAATATAAATGCATTGATTACCTTTAAGGGACATGAACAAAGAGCAAACAGACTTCAAGAGCAGCTAAATATTTTGCAGCAACAGGTCAATCTCAGTGAACAGGTTTCCTTCATCAAGAACTATCTTTGGAATAACATAATCCAAGGCATACATCTACAGTGGCCTTCAATTCAAATCATTTATGAGAAGAGAGATCTACTTAAGGCAGCACAGGTGGAAATTCAGAAAACAAAAGAAGAACTGGCTAACAAACCATCTCAAGCTTTGAATCTTATTACATTTTTAAACAACAAAAACAGAGAAGAGCTTGAAGAATTGAAAATCCAAGATAGGACATAAACAATTCTGCAAATCAAAAAGGTCCTAAATAAAAGGAACATAATGGACAATTTGAAGGAAAAGTGTGAGGCCATGAATTTTTCAATAACAAAGTTCTTGGAAAAATACACAGTGTTGAAAGAAGCAAGCCTCCCAGACATTCATGGCTTTAATGAAAAGATAATGGTTCAAAAAGATTATGACTAGAAAATCAGGGCCCATGCCAAAGAACAAGTTAATAAGCCTTTGCCACAAGGTTCTCCAACTAGAAAAGTTGTCTTGGAGTACTTTGAAAACTTGTTTTTTCTACAGAATGAAATTAAGCATATTTTCATGATCAAACCAAATTTCTCAAGGTACACTAAAGCTGATGAAAGTTTCCTAAAGTTTAAAAGTGTGAAAATACCAAGTGATCAGCAATGACAGGAATTCACAGACTTGTTATAGCAACATTGGAGCAAAACAACAGAAAATACGGTGAAAATTTCTTTTTATAGCTGTTAAAAGGTAAATGTTGCAGTGAAAGTGTATCGGATTGATCAGCAGAGTCAAAGAGCATCCGAGAAGAAATCAATCAGAAATTTGTACTATTGTAATTTTTTCTATCTTACAGTAGTAAAAGTAATAAGGAAGCGGCGTAAGAGAGTATCAAGAGGAAAAACAACATTAAAGGATGAAAAGTGAAAGAGTATCAGTCAAGCAATCCATAAAAAAATATCTTCCAAATATGTCAGCAAGCATAAACAACAATGCAACAATCAGTTTTGATTAGATAGATTAGTTCTATTTTTTCTAGATAAAAGAACAGATTTCTAAGTTGTTAAGCAGCTGGCCCTCTTAGTGTGTTAAGATATTTTATTTTCCTAGAGATATTCCTAGATTTCTCTAGGATATTTTGTACTAAACAATTTGTACAAATACTTCACTCTTTTAAGTATTAAGGGTGGAATAAAATTGCTGAGATTATTATAGATATTTTTGCTTGTGCTTTGGAGGCTCATGTGTTGATTTCATAGCAGCAGACTGGAAAATTGCCAACTGGACTTCATAACTCAGGATTCATGCGATAATTTAATGAGTAAAGTGATTTCTTACTGTCATCGTTTCCTCTTTTGAATTTTCATTTAATTTCATATATGTGTTCAAATATGAATGATTAATTAGGAATATTATTTCAGGATAAGTGTAAAAAACTCCTTGTCTTAACTACTTGATCATTTCAATTTTTTCTGCTAATTTCCGGACTTAGGAATTCTTAGTTGCTCCTAGTCCCGTTTGACCCCTGCCTCCTTCTCCTTATTTCTGGATCAAAGGATCCTTCACTGCCCTTTATGCCGAAAGCAAGCCATCCCATCCAATCAAACTATTCAAATCTCTGAGGGTTATCTATCTTTCCCTGAGTATATTAGCATCCTTTTGGCCTTGCCTTTCAGTCTTGCTTGCTACATTTTGACTCCATAGCCCAATGGACTAGTAGATCCCTCTTTAATTTGTCTCCAAGTAATCTTATTTCCCACCAAACTTTCCAAACAAAAAACCAAGTGCCCAATCATACCTAGCCTAAAATACCAAACAAAACAAAGTTAAATCTTAAAGAGAGAGCCCTCTCTGAAATTTAGGAAGGCTAGATCCTATATTTCCAAAGTAGGTTTTTGGTTACCCCTAGTTTTCTTTAACTATAAATCAAAATCCCACAACCTAAGAAATTACTAGGGTGATAACAAAATCGAATTGAATCAGCTGTCTAGCTAACTAAGAAGTAATGGAACAAAAGTATAACTAGCTGAGCAGTAATGGAACAACATGATAACTAATCTGAACAGTAATGGAATAACAATATAACTGAAGCGAATTAAATAAATCGTACAATAATTATTTAAGTAATTTTGCAACGGAATTCTCTTTATGACTTATTTAATCAACATTGATCGATGGTTGAATGCTTCATTATGCTAGAAGAAGAATGCAATTCATAAAGACAGATAATATTGAAATCAACTTATTCTACGATCTGTAACTCAAATGCAATGGTATTAAAAGAATTGGAACTATCTACTGATAATAAAATATTGTCATAAGTCGGAAAATATGATTGCGATTGTCCTACTTCAAGAAAACAATTCCTAACAATCCTGAAGAAAGAGAATTGTATCTGTATTGAATGGAAATATACTTTACAACTGCATCAGATTCTTAAGCATTGGTTCTGCAACTACATAGAGTATGAAAACTTGGGTGGAACTTCCAGAGGTTGGGTCCAGACCACCAGAAGCCATAGCGCAGTAAAAACTTCAAAAGATTATTGTTCAAAGCTCTATATTACATCCAATGATGTTACAAAAACACAATTAGACAAACTGTTTCTAATATGTCTATTACAGAATGAGTTTCTTGTCCTGTCTCTGACTCCCCTTCTCGTCCATCCTTTTCCCTTTTAAAGGTGAGTTCAAAAATGCGAAAGTATTTCCCAAATGACAGCCCATTGTGCGTGGCTGTCGTTTGAGTTCTTGGACTCGAATTCGTTTGTCTGCCTTCTGCCAGCCGCTGGGAGTTACCAGGATTTCATATGTTTGTGTTCGTTGGTTGGCTTTCGTTTCCTATTGGTCTAGCCATTCTGCCTTCCTGCATGTGGAGATAAGAGAAGTCAATTTTCTATTAAACAAACATCCTTTTCATCATTAGTCTAATTGTTGTCATTTTCGTAATATTTTATTCTCTTTATTGTTAATATAAAGAGGAATTCCCCTGAAATTATAACATAATTTGAAGTACTTGCAGGGTGAGAACATACCTTAATTTGGGCCCAACAATAAGTGCATCTTATTAAATTTGAAAATCTTTTTATTTTTGAAAATTTTCATTTCGAATAGTTAAAGTTGTTATCGTTTTGTAATTCACAAGATTGTGAGAATAAACCCAAAGGACAACATCAAAAGCTCTTTGGAAGTTGGGATCTAGCCCTGCTAGCTTTAGAAACGGATGTCTCTGTAAAATTTAACTTTGTTTTTAATAAATTTTAGGCTAGTTATGACTGTACTTGATTGTTTGTTTGATTTTGATTCTTTGGTTGATTAAGTGACTACATTCCCAATGGGATATGGAGTAAAAAATATAACTGGTTTTGCATCAATATTTAAAAGAGTTATCATAGGGCAAGCTAGGCTACATTAACTAGATCCTTTAAGATTTTAAATGAATTATGGAGATGGAAGAAAAGTGAATTTTAGTAGAGATTGAAAAGAATTAAATATTCTTCAATCTGACTTTAGTAGAAAACATATAAATTGGAAAAACGTCCAAAATAAGGAGTTCCCATTAACATGTCTTATTCATCACACTTTTTGTTTTACAATTAAGATTTTTTAGATTTACAAAGAAATGAAAAACAATGAAAAACACAGTTATAGATGAAGAGACTTCATTAGTGAATACACCACATGAATCCCATAATAAGTTGTTGTATTATTGATGCTCCAACAAACTCAAAAATTACAATGCTCAGTAGGAGAAATATACTCATAAATAAACCTAGAATACTTTGAACAATGAAGTATTTATACTAATCTCTTACAAAACTTATTACGTTAATGATGTCTCAACAGACATTGTATTATTAGCAAAAATTGAATAATAAACTCTAACTATGACAAAAAATAGGCTCGATGGAGGTGATTTGGAATGCCAACACTGTTTTAGAGGAAGAAATTGTTGAGTGGACCTATTTTTGGGCTGCACTGGCTATTGTGCTGGCTGTAGCTGAGGTTTCTTAATTACTTTTCACTCCTGTATTTCACATAATTTATCCCATCGATCTTCATTTGGGATGGTTAATTTTATTACCTTTTGGTAAATCTCATCAACCTCAGTATATATAGCAAAGGTAGGTTTTACCACAAAGATGTGATTTACCTCATGCTGAATAAAAAAGTCATTGTCGATTTCTTCCAGTAATGATTTTCCTGTCATACTGCCTTTAATGTTGGAAAATTTGGTGTTGTCCCTAGCAATTTCTTTCAATTTCTTCACGTAATATTCCTGAGCTATTAACTTATCGTTAATAACAAACAGAGAAGGCAGACACTTCTGTGTTAGATGCTCAATCTTGTTGAAGAATCTATTCACTGCTATCTCTAAACCACGACATTTCTCTTCTAATTGACTAACCATATTCTTCTTGGTAAGAATACTCTTCACTTATAAGATGGTCTTAGTTCTGTCATCCACTCCCAAGTCATCTAGCTCATATATGTCCTTGGAGTTTAGAAACATGATGATGTTATTTGCTGTAACAGGCATATCCCCAAGTTCTCCTTTGATAGTTGTGATAGCATCATTTTCCTTCTTAATCAATTCCTTCTATTAAAAAATAATCTAGATGTAGGGAAGATTTAATTAATGGAATTCATAATATCTTCCCAGATGATTTCCTTGGCTTGGGCCAAGGTTTTTCCAATGGATGATTCTCTTTCTCACTTCTGCAATCTCTCTATTAATTTATGTGCTCTCTGTGTTTATGTTGAATGTGAGGCTTTAGTACTTGATCTCTGGTCTTGCAACAATTTGACTTGATCCTACAGTTTCTTGATTTCCTATGTCTAGATAAATAGATTCTCCATTTTATTTATCATTTATTCTGCACCATCTGTTGTTTGTGTCATAGAATTTGTAGCTGTGGGGATGGTTGTAAGAGGTACAACATCCAAAGGAACCATGGAAAGTTTTTTAGTCTGCTCCCTCTCTTTAATCATATTTTCCATTTCTATCTCCATTTGTCTCAGCTGTGCATTTTGTTCCATGATGAGCTTCATCATATCAGTCTTTTGAGACTATGTTTCTTCAATGTCTTTTGAGAGGGGGTCTTCTGTTGTTGAAAACTTCAGTTGTTTCCTCAATGCTTCTATGTCAACATTCTTCTTCTTTAATATCTCCTCTGCAACATTCATGTTGGAGGGATCATATCCTATCTTAACTACCAAGTCCTCCAAATATTTTATCCTTGTATCCTTGGCAAGAGAGGAGATTTTCTCAATCTTTATTTGTGACTGAATGTTTGCCAAGGAAACCTGCAACTTAGATAAACTCATGGCTGTGTTAGTTAAGGTAGAGGAAATTATTTCACTCGTTTTCTTTTTCATCTCCATTTGATCAATGGGATGAATTTTTTTTATGTCAAACTCAAATGAAGTCTTCCTGTAATCAACTGATGTCTTAGGTTGTGAAATATGTGCTTCAAGAAAGGCCATTTGCATTTTACCTTTCTCAGAGTAAAATGTTGACAACAACCTACTCTGAGATCTGGAAGTCTGCTTCCATAATTAACTGTATGTATTGTTCTTCAAAATCTCATTCTTCAATTTTATTTCCCCGAAGGTATCAAACATTTTCTTCTCTTTCTCCCTTGGGACAACCTTAGTTCTCTGAATAGCCTATTGTCGGTCCTGTCAAGCTGAATAAGTAGTAGGAGAAGGGGTGGATTGGCCACCAAATTGAGAATATGTAGGTGTCTCCTTGGTGATTATAACAACTTGATGTTATGAATCTTTGTTTGGATTTGGTTTAGGATTAAGTTTGGTTCTTTTCTTGTACATTATCTTGAACTCCTTGCTTATAGTGTCAGTCACTGAAGGTGACCCTTCTTCTCTCTGTCTTTTTCCTAATTTTTCCTGTGGGACAAGTGTCTATGATGTAGATGTCGAAAATAGTTGCTCCTCAGCAACTTGAAAAGTGTTCTCAAGCCACTCCCACTGGTTCATGTACTTCTCTGTTTCTGGTCTATGGGTATGTATATAAGGAGTAGTCTTGTTTTCTACCCTTAACGTTGAAATGGTTCCCAAGGGATCATAGGACCAGGTAAAGCTGAGATTGAATTTCATTTCCTTTAAGATCTTGTCTGCTTCCTCCCCTGTTGACCTGTTGTTGCAAATAAATGGCCCAATCTATGTTTTGATCCTAAATTGTGATTTCTTCTTTGCTGATACAAAGTGGATTTCATTGGAAGTTAACATTTGTTTGATGTACGCTAAAGTAAAAATCCTCATTGGGAGGAATTTTGGAAGTTTGTAAGGAACAAGGTCACAACCATAAAATCTCAACTCTGCATAGTTCTGGTATAAATACCAATCCCCTGTCTTTTCTTGATCTGATAAATGCAGAATCCTTTTGATGACTTCAATAATTCTTGGTTCAGTTGTATTGCTCAAAAGGCTCATTGCTAGATGTAAAAACAGTTCAATCAACTATTTGTATGAATACTCCTTCTGTTCTTTCATTACTAATGTGGTCCAGAAGATGATTGACTCTTAATTTCCATTTTCATCCAATTTATGCATAGAAAATTTAAATATATCTTCCTGGAAATATAGAAACATGTACACTAGAACATAGGAATATTTAAACACCTCTTCTTTCTGAAATTTTACAAAGTAGTCATGAATACTATCTGCCAGAAATTGGATGAAATTGAAAATGATGTCTCGTTTAGAATATGTGAAAAATATGGAGAGGGAACCTATGATGGGCTCATCTATCCACTAGTCAGAATAGTAACCAAGGAGGTATGAAATGACTGTGATGATTTGCTTGGATCTGTCAGGAAATATGGAGGAAGAATACAGAGGGTTTTTCTCAGGCAACTGAGTATCTTCTGCTAGGAAAATATCAAAGGTTTTAGCCCTTTTGGAAAAATGTAACTTCTGATATAATTCATTAACGTTTTCTAGGGAGAAAGGGGTGCCATTTTCCATAGAAGAGGCTTGCATCATTTGATCGATGGATTGAGCAGTGATGGTGAAAAGGATTTCAGCTGTGGGGAAAATTATGGCTCTCTGGCTGGGTATACAACAACCTTGACAATTTCGAATGAATTCAGGGGCACTGTGAGTATGGGGGAAAATATATTGAGGTAAGTTTGACTCCGACAGTCCAATGTCATCCGATTTATCTATGTATTTTTCCTCTAACCAACAATACATCTCGAACAGTTAAAATTCAAAAAGATATTCATGGATCTTATAATCTCTATTAGCTAAGGGGACATGTTTAAATCAATAGGAGGATGGATCAAAGGATTGAATGGCTCCTCCTGGAATTTCTTCTTAGGAGGCATTATGAATTGGTTTCAAAGGAATTCAAAGGACTTTAGCAAGGAAGAGGTTTACCGGGGTTATCCAAAGCCTTAAAAATGGTTGAAGGAGGCACAATGAATGCAATGCTAGGGTCGATAATGAGTTGATGAATCAATCCAGAGCTCTATAAACCTATCACAACAATGGAAATTTCAGAGAAATGAGAAGAGTAAAAGTTAAACTGGTTTAGAGTGTATGGTTTTATACATAGTTGGATTTTTCCATTGATTATGACGCAGATCCCTTATATTAACAATCATTTGTTTAATTAAATGCATTAACGGATTGATTTCTGCAGGAAGGGATGTGATTGGCAACAGGCATATGAGCTGGCATGATGGGACTGACAGGCGCAACGGATAGGTAAGTGGTTTTGGAATGGTGGAGAATGATAGGGGGGGGGGGGGGGGGAGTGAATGTGAACCGTTATATTAGGAGCGGAGAAGATATATGACAGATAGATGGGCAGGGTTTAATGTGATATGACTTGGCAGGTTGTCGGGTAGTGGTAGGTTTAGATTAAAGTGAAACTCTGGATAGTATGCTGAATATGTAAATATTCTCATTTATGCGCCCAATGCTTTTAGGGTTAGGATAAAGTGTTTTTATCACTTTTTCCTCTTATATGCATAAATACATTTGAAAACCAAAATTAGGATAACTAACTCAATTCCTTTCAAGGCTCCAAAAACACTTCTACCTACCCATTGAATTTTATTTATTTTGCTAAACTAACATTTTTTCTTCTTTCTTCTTAGGGTGCATTTAAGCTATCGAACCCACATCACTTTTTTTTTTTTTTTTAATGAATAAAATCTAATCTATTCTATAACTTATTCCTCCTATTGATTCAGATTAAACATTTGTTTCAATTTCCTTTTCTACCTAACTATTGATTTACCAAGATTAAATTGTTTGGAAAATCTTTATTTACTAACCTAAATAATAAAAATTTGTAGTTGTTAAATCATGATTAAGGTGTATGATTTGAACAAAAAATTAGTCATTGTGGCATTTTTAAACAAGCTGCACACAATATTATTTGATGATGATATAAATAAAACTAATATATCCGTAGCGGAATTTGAATTTGCAGCACTTTCAATGTTATTTATGTTTTTTCTTTTATGGGGTTCTTATTTTATTTTCATTCTTTTTAATATACCCTCTTTTCATTTTCTTATATATATATATCTATATATATATATTGGATATCATTTTCATATTGAAAATTATTTAAAGTATAAGATTACTAAGACAAAATACTCAATCACCTTGAGATCTTATAATTTAGAGGACCCTAATAGTGGCTCCAGTTGGGGATGGCACTTCTCCTTGTGAAGTGTCAAGAACTAATGATCAGTAGCCTTGAGTGTCTCTATTTCAGTAATGTCTACATCTGATCTCTTTTGTTGTTAAAATACTTATGGTAGCATATTAATAAAAGCTTAGGGCCTTCCCTGTGGGCTTCAACTTCAGTCAATAAGTTACTCAATCAAACTAATGAAAACTATGATATTTAAAATGATGTGATGAAAGAAAAATATTTATGCTAAGAAAAGTAGTGCTTCAACATCTTTCCATCGACAGGACCACCAGGAATTTCATATCCATCTAGATATTTGAGAAAGAATGCATTGTTTCCTCTAAAAGCACAAATGATGTAAGGGCCCTTCCAAAGGTTTTCAAAATTTCCATGTTTTCCTTTGTCTTCTCTCCTGGAATCCCACTTCAAAACTCTCTCACCCAACTAAAATCATCATATTTAGTTCTCCTGTCAAAAATATTTTTGACATTCTCTTGGATGAGCTAAGTTTTATTGTAGATTTCTTCCCTTGACTACGCAACTGAATAGTCTGATTAATCCTCCTCTGTGTTTCATTTGGCTCAACCTGCAATTCTTGAATTATATTATGTAGAAATTATACAACAAGCATGTATATCATGGATTCAATCCGATCTAACAATGTACTAAAGTTAAATATTGAATCGATTCTACAAATCAATTGTGGAATTAAAAACACAATTGCCAATCACATGAAGCAAAGAAGAATCAATCAAGCCACAACACAGATAATTTCCCGGGGAAAGCTTGCTGCTCAAAACCCCAATATCTTATACTGTGTATTTAGCATGGAATCATGAAACAATTACATACAAATATTCTCACAAGAGCCCTCCTGTACTCAGCTGATTGTCTCAGATTGCTCAGATAAAAATGACCAATACTTAGCCAATTTACTACATCCAGATAGCCTGCCTTGCTCGCGCAATCCCTGATGAATGCAATCCCAAAAGAATAGGATTTTTGGCCTTCCTTTACTGTGCAAGTATCATGGGAACTCCAATGGGTGTTTGGTTGCATAGGTGAAACCCAATAATCTTACAATTGATATTCAACTTACCTTTCACCTAGATCTCAACTGGGTCTCCACTGGATTTGACATGCATGCAGCTAATAATAGTAAATCCTTAGTTGCATGTGAGATCACTGATTGTGAATTAATTAATATTTAATTCACTTGATATCTCACTAGTGTATCTAACAGTTACAATTATCACAACTGATTTTAAATCACTTAGCCGAGTTAAAATGATTACAACCTACATTAAATAATGCACCACTTCACTTGGAACTCTGTTATAACTAGAATTACTCTGCATGTCTCACCAACTACCTCTAACTCAAAATTAATGAGCTAATTGAGTGTGATAACTGAGTTTATCACACTCAGTTAACTATTACAATTTATTTTGAGACTAGATTACATTTTATTGTTTATCTTAATTAAGGGATAACTAAAATAGCCATGCACCAATTTTAGCCCTGTGGGCCCCACCCTAGTGTAGGTGCTTAATGCACTAGGCGTGGGTGCTGAATTTTTCTTGTTGAATTTCAACACTCCCTCTCAACAAGAAAGATATTATCCTTCACCCCAATCCTGCCTCTATGGTATTCGAATTTTCTCCTAGTGAGTGCCTTCGTCAGAATATCTGCATCCTAATCTTCCTTGGGAATGTACTGAAGCAACATTATTCTCCTCTGCTCACAATCTCTGAGATGATGGTATCAAATATCTAAGTGTTTGGACCTATCATGAAACACATGATTAATCGAGAGTTTAATGCAACTCTGATTATCACAATGTATCATTGTTGGATCCATCTGAGAACCAAAAAAACCAACCAATATCTTTCTCATCTAGATGGCCTCACATGTAGCTTGACTTGCTGCCATGCACTCTGCTTCCGCTGAACTGAGTGCCACAAATCACTGCTTCCTGCTGTACCAAGAAAATGTTGTCGATCCTATGTTGAAGATCCCTCTTGATGTTCTCTTTCTATCTGATGGACTGCTTGCCCAATATGCATCTGTGAAGCCTTGAAGCTTCACTCCCTTTGTCCATTTGTACCATAGACCATACTCTGATGTTCCCCTTAGGTATCTCAAGACATGCTTCCCTGCTTTCCAAAAGATCTTGGTAGGTTTAACTATAACTTGACTCAGCTGGTTAACTGTGTAGCAAATGTCTGGTCTGGTGTTCACTAGATACATCAATGAACTAACTAATTGCCTGTAGACAGTATCATACACTACCTCTCCATAAGTAGCATACCCTTTCCTCCAATTTCCTGGAAGAGGAGTATCCATGGGTTTGCATCTCTCCATGTGAAACTTACCCATTATCTCTTTAGCGTACTTGCCTTGAGACACAAAAATTTCACCATCCGGCTGCCATATTTCCAATCCAAGGAAATAATGAAGGAGTCCCATGTCCTTCATTTTGAACTCCCTTGCAAGATCCTCCTTGCATGAGTGTATCATTTGCTCATCACCAGTCAAAATAATATCATCAACATAAATAACAATAATCAATAGCTTATCCTCAACCACAATCTGGTACATGTTTGCATCAACTTCACTTTTGGTGAAGCCTAGTCGGGTGAAATAGTTGTCTATCCTAGTGTACCAAGCATAGGGTTCTTGCTTCAGCCCATATAGTGTTCTCTTGAGTCGACACACATGCGACTCATTGTTGAAGATCTCGAAACCTTCAGGCTGCTCTATGTACACCTCTTCCTCAATGATCCCATTGAGAAATGCAGTTTTCACATCCATTTGATGAATGCGCCAGCCCATCTGCACTGAGAGTGCAAGGATGGATATAATAGAAGAGTACCTTGCAATAGGTGCAAAATTATCATCATAATTGATCCCCTCGATCAATGAGAATCCCTAGGCCACAAATTTGGCCTTGTATTTCTCCACACTCCCATCAACAACTTGCTTTGCTTTGTAGATCCATCTAGATCCAACCACTTATTTGTCGACTAGTCTTGGGACAATCTCCCATGTAATTTTCTTGAAAATGGATTCATACTCCTCCACCATTGCATCAACCCAAGTTGGTTGCTGCACTGCTTCCTGAAAGGAAGACGGTTCAGTCACAATACATTTTCTCATAAGAGCCATGTATCTAGTAAACTTATCTCGAGACTGTCTTTTTCTACGTTGTGAAGTAGGGGCTCCTACATTATCTACATCATAAAGTCTCAATCTATCAGCTTCTATGGTGCGCCTTCTACCATTTATGGTTGATGGCTCTCCATGAGTGTTTTCCGCCACTCCATGATCCTACTCATGTGGTTGCTCCACATCTTGAGGCTCATCCTTGGGAACCAACAGTTTTTCCTCTACATGCAAGTCCAGATCCCTCTCAAGGGACAACCGCATGACCTTCTCCTCATCAAATTTTATATCCCATTGCACAACAATCATTCTGATGTTTGGCAAATACACTTGATAGTTGTGGGGCATTTCAGTGTACCCCACAAAAACACCGATCTCAACTATTAGTTCCAACTTCTTCCTAACATACTTGGTCACATGCACATAAACATATGAGCCAAAAATATTAAAGTGTGAAACATCAGGTTTCTTACCAGTGAAAGCCTCCTCAAGTGTACTCATACCAAGTATCCTATGAGGACAACGGTTTTGCACAAATACTGCACTGTTGCATGCTTCTGCCCATAGATGCATCAGTAGGCATTGATCATGCAACATCACTCTTGTTGCACCCACCATCATTCTATTCTTTCTTTCAACGACCCCATTCTGCTGTGGGTTATGAGGTGCTATCAGTTCCCTTCGAATTCCTTCTTTGCTGCAGAAGTTTTTGAGTTCGTTAGATATGTATTCTCCACCATTATTTCTCTTAAGAACCTTCACTTGCTTCCCCGACTCTTTCTCCACCAGTGCTTTAAACTCAAGAAACTTAGATAATGTTTGATCTTTCTTCTGCATGAATAAGATCCAGCACTTACAAGAAAATTCATCAACAAATATCACATAGTACTTACATTTTTTTGTTGAAGCAAAAGATAATGGTCCACACAAGTCTGTGTGAACTCTCTCAAGGGTCCCCAAAGCTCGATTCTCCTTTTCATGAAAGGTGGCCTTTACATATTTTCCCATAGTACATCCCTTGCATGTGTCTGACTATGTAAGTGTACCCGTGGGAAGACCACAATAAATCTACTGCATGACTTTCAAGGTTCCATGGTGAAGATGGCCCAATATCCTATGCCATAATTCGCCCTCATCCCGGCTCACCACTTTGTCTGATTTCCCATCAATGCTGCACAACCATATACATCTAGCTTGTAGATATTATTAACTCAAATCCCTATCTTCTTGGCTTGTCTTGTTGTTTTGTGTCACAGGAAATCTTTTCCTTCACTAAAAACAACATCATAGCATCTAGCCTCCAACATTGCAACTGAGACTAAATTTTTCTTCAAACTTGGTACATGCATTACATCTTTTAATTGAAAGGGTTTACCTGACTACCTCTGGAAGGCAATGGTACCAATCCTAGTAGCATTGTATCGCTCGTCATCACCCATTTCAATATGCATTTGGAGATCCTTCTCCTCCAATTACTGAAAATTTCCTTGTCTCCTGTCATGTGAAAGGAAGCACCACTATCCAAATACCACACAAATCCTAATGTACTTGACACCATGCATGCGATCAATAAGAAGTCAAGCTCAAATTGCAAGGCCAAAGCCTCACCAGCTACATATCCTCCAACATTCTTTTTCTTCTTCTTTTGTGGATAGTTAATAGCATAATTCCCATGCTTGTGATAGTGAAAACACTTCACCCTGGACATATCTTGCTTCTTGCCATATTTAGACTCGGATTTGGAATGAAATTTATTCCCCTTCCCCTTCTTCGCCTTGTTAGCCAAAGCATAGTCTTCTTCATCTTCATTCTTAGATGAAGATCCATCTATGGTGTTCCATCTAAACTCCTGCTGCACCAAATCTGACCACAGTTGTTCCCAATTTGGCAGCTTTTCCCTTCCATTGAGAGATTCTTGATAACTGTGCCAACTCTTGGGAAGTCCTAGGAGAGCCAAGATCATGAAATCATCATCAAAAATAGTTATGCCAATGCTCCCCAGTTCATCCCGACATTGGACAAACTTTGTTAAATATTTTGGAACGGAGTCGCCTTTCTCCATATTGATCTTCCTGAGTTTATCTTTGAGCGCCAATTTCCTATGGTTGATGCTATGAAATACATCTATCAAAGCCTTCCACATTGCATATGGTGTGGCTTTTCCATGGAGGCTTGAGAAAATGTGGTCTCTTATTCCCTCCAACAAGATCCTCCTCACCTTCGCCACTTTCTTTTGCCATGCATCAAGATTTGCAACATCTGTCACAGCGGGTTTAGCAACATCGATGTCAATGAATTCCTTTAAGCCATTTGTTATCACTGTAAAATCGGACAAGCAAAGATGACATTATTAAATGTCAACAAGAAGGATTTACAGGGCTGAGGCACATTAGAGAATTTGAAGTATTTAAAAATCTCTAAGGTCTAGAAGGAAAATCAAATTGAGCACTGAAGGAACCAGTAAAATTTTCCTTTGCGCGCACTTTTATTTGATAAGTGCACCTTTGCATGAATTTTCCTCAAAAATTTGCACGGACCAGAGAGTGGCATAAGTCACTTTCCAAGACCACAAGGCACACTCCAGGACATTGATCCCACACTTGAGGCTGCCTAAGGACAACTGCCCAAGCCTCCTTAGGACCTCAAGGGAGCACACAATGGAATAATGTGGCACACAATGGAATCACACTTCTCTTTTGGGTCACCGTCCATCAATGTACCAAGAGAGGGGAGGAGATTTTGGATTCTCCTATAGAAAGCCACCAAGAGATGAATAATAGGAGAACACATTGTTATGCTGGCCAAAATTTCCCCAAGCAATCCAACAGTGTGTGATTCGGATCAGAGATAGAGGGGACTCGGTTGTTGGCCATCCAACAACTCCAATCCTTTGGAGTAGAGAGAGGGAGACTTTGTGCCAAGGTAGCTCAGAAGTAAAGACATCCTTGCATCGGGTCTTAGAACTCCCTAGTTCTAAGGGCCCCTTGGAAAGTGGGTAAAAGTTCATCCTTTATTCCTACCAACACTCAATAAGAGCGGACGTAAGCGCCACCATTTGGAGTATTGAAGTTGTTTGACTCTATTTATAAATTTTATATTATGTGTTTTAGTTTAGCTTTTATTTTTGAATATGCATGCTATTTCACTATTTAGTATGTTTATTTCTTATCATGTTCACTAACTTGCTTGAATACCTTTATTTTCTGTCTGTTACCAAGAACTTAAGAGGAAAAAACCACTCCTCTTAAGCAGGTTTGATTTGGTGCATTTGTGTGCCAAACACACGTACACAGGATTGGCGACTCCACTACTTTTATTTCCAAGTTTATGTGGTTGTGCCTTTTTATAGAGACCTCTTGCTTTGCTTCGGAGTTGGGCTGGAACTGCCCCTTTTCTCTCCTTCACTGCCTAATTCACCCTTAGTGAGAGGTTGAAGCTGAAGAGCTCCCAAAATTTCTCTGCAGGAAAATATCACGGCTTTTTCGCAGACAGATGCGCCCCAATGCGCACGTTCAGCAGTGACCTGCGCGCCTGTCTCAGCCTTTTGCACGCGGAAACCAGAAGCACAAATTTGGTGCTATTTCCATTTATTTCTTTCTTGTAGAGTGAATGGAAACCCATAAGAAATCTACCAGCACTGGTTGAAGTGTCCCATTACTTTTTAAAGCTCTCTCTTGGTTGCGTTTTAGTAGTTTAGATGTTAGTTTTAGGTTTCAAGTTTATTTTCGCAAAGTGAACACATAGTTTAAGTAGGGGGGAAATTAAATTGCATTATGAAATAATTTATTTTTTTCAAATTTAGGCACCAAAAAACACTCAGTTAATTAGCCAAAGTAAGTGGCCCCAGTCCATGCATGCTTAGCTAAATCTTTTTCATTTTCCTAGGGTAAAAGTCAATAGTTTTAGTTCAATTTTTTGCACTAGGATTCAGTACAAGGATCGAATTATCTTTAGAGAGAAATTAATCTCTGCTTCCTTTGCACCTTTGGGTGATCCTAGGAAAGCATATGAACACTCTTTGTTGATAACTCACCATCTCCCTATAGTTTATCATTTATGTTAACTAGGAAACATTGGAAGCGGCCCATATCCGCACATGTTTTTCTTTTGAGCAAGGAATAACCAAACATAGTTTAAATAGGGGATTTTGAAAAGGATCACCGCATATCCACATGTTCAAACTATGCTCTTGTTCACATTTTTTTCACACACATTCATGCCCTAAGTAAATTAAAGACACCTAAAACTAACTTAACCAAACTCACTAAACTCTCCCCATAGGGGCCACAAGAGAATTTATAGTTTAAGTTAGGACCAAGGGGGTAGGAATCCAATAAGCCACCTTGGTCAGTCTACATATTGAAACATAGAAGTTGATTGTTTAGGGAACTTTCAAATCCGTCTATCTGCCCACGGCAAAGAAAACCGGAGCGCAACAAAAACTTGATTCAAAGGGGGTTAAGCTTAGGCCCAGTGCATGTGGTATTATTCGTGTCTACCTGACCCATCTAATACTCGGTACTGGTAGCTGAATTACCAAGAAGCTCAAGACTCGAACATTCATGTGGGACGACAGTACTTAGTGGCCAAAACTAGGGCATCCTTCCCTATAGGTGGCGGTGCATGCAACACTAGATCCTCTACCCTTACCTTGGTGGATTTTCTTTGGTTGACTAGGGGCGTCACCAGTTCTTTCGGGACATTGTTCCAAAATTCAAAAGATATATTATCAAGGCCCAGTTACATTTGAGCATGTGAGGATGAGTAGGTCTTCTAGGATTTGAGTATCATACGCAAACAACAAAAGACCATATTTTTTTATTGACTGCTCACATAGGATTAATCTAAAGGAAAAAATTATATTTTATTTTCGCTTTGTTTTATGTATGCGATCGAATTTTTTCTTTATTATAATCTCTATCCTCTCAAATATTTCCAAAACCATACCTAGTTAATGCTATAATGGACCCAATGGGACATCGTCGATCTAGACGTCTTTTGGAACTCCCCCCATTACCGGGAGGGGTTCCAGGTCTTTCCCCATTTAGGCGTCAAAGATGAAACACTGCCATCCTTATTGGTTCATCCTTTATTGGGGAAAAATTAGTTTGGAACCCTAGTCGGTCACCCAAAACCATACCGGTGAACACCCCCACAGGGTCACCACATACCACTCCTCCCACAACCCCTAGGGGGCAGAGGAGTGCTACCCATTCAGGAATCCAGGTGAACGCGCAATAGGGTACATTGCAGACAAAACCTATTCCTAACTAGAATATTGTGTTTTCACAATTTGCAATGGCTACAAACTCACAATCACCTTTCTTAGCTTCGTTAAATCTACCATATTTAACCAAGTTGACAAACGACCTGTTAGCCCCCCTGTAAATTTTGACAAGGCAAAGTAGGGGGCTAAATTGTTTCTGAGCCTTCAAGGAATGCATCTTCCCTGGAGACACATCATCCTTGAAAGTCTCCTGTGCCTTTTCCCTGTGATGAAATCCCCCCTACCGTTTCCCATTTTGGCTTTTAATTTGATTGAAATGGGCCAAAAATAATGCTTCCTATGTAATTGAGCCTCAGCCCCTTTCGACCTAGTCCCCTGTACAGTTCCCCCCACAGAACCTGGGAGCCAGCACCACTCACTAGCCCGAAAGGCGCCTATTGCAAATGTTTATCGGGAGCAGTTTCCACCGTTGATCTGTATAGATCGGACGGAGATTGCGGCCTCCACAGCATCCACTGTTCAACCCGTTCATCGCCCCGATCGTGCCATCACCGTCTATTTATCCACAGATCCGACGGTCCGTAATCCCCCGTCTCGGTGGCCCCCTCAGCACACTATTTCAAAACCACCTGGTTTCTATCGCATCGCCTTTCGGGGGTAGGCAGTATTTTCCAATGGGCCAACGATTCCACTCATCGCGCACCGCGTGTTCCCCTGTACGGTTCAAAAACTTCCCTCCATCACGCGTTATCATTCATCCGTGGACATGGGGCGATATCGACGTAGGTCGTCTGATCCTGAGCTGCTCATCCGACGGTTGGTGCTCCGCGAAGCTGCACGAGATTTAATCCAAGGTCACCGTACTACTGGCCCACCTTTCGTCGTCCTCTGCTGCGTTGTCAACCGTCGATCTCCTTCGAGATCTGATGGTGCAGATTTGTTTTCCCCGCTATTGACTCTTCTGCCATCGCCCGGTCTCGCCACATTTCCTCCACATGTCTTGCCGTACATTCGCCCCTCTCGTTTTATATTTTCTAGTCAAAGGTCGAAGTTCAAAGGTTTTTCATTCATTTTTCCTTCCGCGCCACCTTCTGACTGTAATCCTTACTGTTTTCACCACACTACAGGTCTTCCACGATATTTTTTGCCATCTAACCAGTCTGCATAGTTGGTCTAGCCACCCCCCCGTTGCGCCCACCACCTCCATTGTTTTCTTAACATGCATTCGTATTTTGCAAGGTTTCAACGAGGCGGAAAACCACCATGGTTCATATGTACTATTATAATGGCGTGTGGCACAGAAAAAATTGAATCTGGAAGATGGTACTACAGGGAAATGCCTATAAAGGTAGCAGCAGCATAAATACTATCCAAGGACAGTTCAATCTCCGCGAAGGAAAAACCTATCCGGTGCCATTAAACCCAGATTTTGTAGATCAAGACATTATGAAGCGGCAGATAAATACCAGCTAGTGATAAACCAGTTCAACGAAGAGCTTTGAGCCTTAATACAGGGATTTAAAGGTAAAAGCACCATATCAACGATGTCATGAATCACACGGAGTGTAAAACATACAAAAATTCATGTATATCAAGGTTTGTACACCAGCAGAATGTTTTCCCCCGTAAAGGACAGGATGCCCATACAACTTTTATTCTATATCGTGTTCCTAAAGGATTTCCCACCCTGACAGCAGTCCTATGCTATCAGAAGCATTTGATTCAGAGTGTGGCGGCCCCTAGCATCATTTATTTTCCTTTTGTTTATTCACCAGAAGTAATACATGGTACTGTAGCCAAAGTACATCAGAGACATATCAGAAGTAAAAGAAAGCCCAAGAAAGATCATTCATTCACCCAAAAGAGTGCCAGAGCTAAATGCACAGACCGAGGGAGAGTGGGCTTCTCGCTTTCACCTTCCTTTATGTTAACGTCGATTTAGTTTTTCACCTACCTTCTCCACCTCCGGAGCTACAAATCTTAAGAAACCTATTGTACACACACCGTTTATCATAGAATTGCAAGTAGTTTCTTTTGAGACACGCTCGTAAAGTTGTAAGATAGGTCGTAGGAATACATTTCATATTGAGTATTCAGCTATTGGCAATGTTGTAGCCTTGATCGGTATTGTTATTTAATATGACAAGCACATTTTTGGATCCCGATCTAAAGAAGCTGGTGATGTTTTCCTATCTCTAAGCTAATCACCATTGTCATCGTGCCCATCAGAAAATTGGCATAGGATTTACCCTTGTTAGGTACCCTATGTTTCTGCTCTCCTTGCCTTTAATGTTTTTCTTCTGAATGGGTTATCTAAGAATTGATTCAGATAATTTAACTAGTGTAGTGGATGTTATTTCCTGTTCTCTGATGTATGCTTTGTTAGGTACCCTATGTTTCTGCTCTCCTTGCCATTAATTTTTTTCTTCTAAATGTGTTATCTAAGAATTGATCTCAGATAATTTAACCAGTAGATAATTTAACCAAGGTAGTGGATGTTATTGTCACGTTATTGGCCATTTTTTGGTCATCTAACCTATTATCATTAGATGGACCCAAGTACACCATGTAAGACCAATTTTACCCTAAGTAAAATTGCTTTCACTATGTTAAAACAGGAAACCCTAAAAGGAAATATTAAACAAACCTATATTTGTTTGATTTTCCTCATGGAATAATTAATTAAACCATAATTTAATTATTATTCCCAATCATGTTTAACCCAAAATCAAAGAAATTAATTAGATAAACCTTTATTTATCTTATTATTTTCTAGGAATAATCATTTAAACCTTATTTAGATGATATTCCTTGTTAAATATGACCAAATCACCCACAAATAATTAAATAGATCACTATTTATTTAATTATCTTTCAACCACCTCCTTAAATAATTAAATAAATCATTATTTATTTGATTATCTTCCAACCACTTCCTTAAAAAGATAAATAAATCATTTATTTATTTATTTTTGACTAATCAAGGGATTTGACCCAAGTCAAATACCTTTTCCCTCCAAAAAATATAATAAAATATTCCATAAAAGGTGGATCTAGATTTGGTTAACATTATTTTAATCATGCACCAAGATCTAGAATAACCCAATATTTTGTTATAAATAGGAGGGTTTTTCCTACCATTCTTCACCTTTTGTTGCCTATTAGATCACTCTGGATCTATACACTTGGTCACCATTTTCTGCCATTTGCTGTGTGAGCTCCCTTTGAGTTCCATTCTTTGTGTGGGTTTTCTACACCAACAAGAGAGAGAAATCTTAGATCTGAAGTGCTGAGGACTTCCAAGAACCCATCCCACCGAGGAGAATTGGATACGCCTTCTTGTTTTCCTCCCAGGTGCCCAATTAATATAAAAATTCTTTCAAAAATTGTTCTTGTCTTGTCTATTGGTATATGGAGTAAACCCTTATTTTTTCTGCTTAATGTCTTTCCATGCATAGATCTGGTTTTTGCAGCTCTTTTATGTCCAACTAACCACAGATCTGAAGATATTGGCAGCCACTTTTGTTGTTAGGGCTATTAGTTATGCGTAGCTAAAGTGGTCCTTTTTCGTACACTTCGACAAAGGATTCATACTAACAAATGGCGACTCCACACGGGTTTTAATTTACGACCGCTGTCGTTTTTCATATTCCTGCATATCCAGCTACTTCAGACCCTAGGGTTTCTTTTCAGATGTTTATTTTTCCTATTTTTATGTTGTTTGTCTCACCTAAAACCCTAAAACATTAAAATTTCTAACTTCCGTGTGTTTCTGGCCCTATTTCACAGGTAAGCGACACCAGCCGCAACTGAGATGGCAACTTTTCTGAAAATCTGCCGCCGAGACAACCGGAACGGGGGGTCGCACTTTTTGGCCCATAACCTGCGACCTGGACCTCCAAGTCGCACTTTTCTGCCCCTTTTCTGCGACCTGCACTGAAAACAGGTCAGAACCTGCGACCTGCCATTTTTTCAGTGATTTTTCTGCAATTTTTCTGGGTTCTGCTGCAGCTTCTGTCAGGGTCTTCCAGCCTCTGTTTCAGCCCGCTTTGACCTAGTTTTCATCTGTTTTAGCTCATCTAAGTGGGAACCTAGCCCCCTAGGGCTTCAGTACCCTCCACTTTTTGTGGAAGAGTTTTTAGCTGTTTCAGCCTCTGTTTTTTTGAGTTTCAGCTCCCCCTTGTCCAGATCTGTTACCTCCTTTTCAGATCCCTTTAAGTCAGCCTCTCTTCCTTTCAAATCACCTCTTGTTGTTTTGTTTGGACCTCTCTTTAGGACCTCCTCCCTGTCCTTTCCGCCTTTTGCTGATTTCCTCCCTTTTTCCAGCCACCTTGCCTCTGTCTCTTGGCTGTGATCTGCACCTCTTTTCAGCAGCCTTATCCTCTAGATCCCTGTCCCTTTTTTACCTTAGATCTATTGGCCCCTTGTTCGTGTGTTTTGCCTAGATTTTTTCCCTTTTTTAGCTGAGTTTTGAGATACCCGCCTTCTTGGGTTAGGTAGATGCACACGTAACTGTTAATTTTCTGTTATTTCAGCATTATATACTATTCTCTGTAGGTTTATTTTCAGTTACGCAGCACACTTTTTTCTTGCTCTCAAAACGGAAAGGGTTTAAAAATTAAAATTAACGCACGCCACACACTAACCCTAAGTGAAGAAAGCGCACATCATCACCACACAGCAAGGAACTCTAAAATCAATTGTCAACGCACCTTATCTGCCCTTCCTCCTTGATTAAATCCCTTACCTTTGTCGGTTTCCTTCTTCTAATCATCATTGCGCCCCAGGCGCCTTTCCGAAATTCTTGGCCCCTTCACCCTCGGTCGGTCGTCATTTACACTCAGACTCGCCGTCGTCGAACGATCCACTGACTCCTCTCTGATTCATCGGGTTCCCTTCCCTCCTCACGGTTCTCCCCTTGTCACCTTCACCATGTGGTCCGGGGCACGAGGTGGTGCTCCGGGAGCCCTGTCTGGGACCCGCCACTAGTGGAACAGCACATGAGCCACCCTACGGCCACACCACTGTGCTGGCAGTACATTGCGGCCTCGGCCTCCCCGATTTCAATCGGTTGATCAACGACCACCCTATCCGCCATGATGTTGGTTGGCTTGCCATGCCAACCAAGCTCCCTTCCGACATCCCTAAGTTCGAAGGCCAAGCTGGAGAATATCCAACCAATCATGTCTGATCTTTCCACATGTGGTGTTCCTCCAATTCCATTACCGATGACTCCATCCGTCTTCGTTTGTTCCAATGCACGCTTACCGATGAAGCTTCTAAATGGTATGTTGAACAAGCCACCTCTTCCCATACCACCTTTGCGACCCTTGCCCAAGCATTTTTGTCTTATTTCCAGCTCCCTCCCCGATACGACACTGTCACGGAGCTCTTGACTTCCTTCAAGCAATCCTCTTCAACCCGCCTTTCCGCCCATGTTCAGGAATGGCGAAGAAGACAGAGCTTATGTCGAGCCCCTCCCTTCGAATATCGGTTTTATATGGACTGGTTCCTTCGCACCCTTCCAGCTCCCATCGGCAAAGATGTCCCCTCCCATTTTCCTCAAAGCAGAAAGCTTTCCCTCAAAAACAACGAAATATGACACGATCTACGCTCGATCTAATTTATGTTTATACCGTTCTTCCTGACCTCCCCAGGCCCGGCGGTGCTAACGCCCCTGGGGCATCTCATTCCGCCGACGGTATCGTTGGAGCCCTTTCCCATCCATACGCTCAGCCTCCTATGGGCTATGGTCTCCCTCAGTGAGGGGCCAGCACCTCTAGCACTCTTCCCCCTCTCGGTAGCATGTATCCAGGATATGGCATGCCTCCTCTTTTTGCCCAACCTCTTGCTTACCTCAATGTTGCCCAACCTAACCATTACCTTTATCCACAGCCTGGTGCACCAGCTCCTCCAGCATATGCGCTTCCATCTCCCTTGCCTCCTCCAAACCCGCAACAGCACTTACAACCCCCTTCAGGGCAAGTATTTGCACAGCAGGGCGTGACTAATCCCCCTTCTTCTCAAAGAAGGCGGAGAGGCAACCCAAACCAATCTGCCCCTGGTACCCGTGGACCCAATCCTGGTGTTGACCCTCACACTGCCAACCAGCAACGGGGCACTCAGCTCAAGCCGGACAGGCCGCTTCGCACTAATAAGCCTTGTTCGTGTTGCGGTGTTTATGGTCATTACACGCACGATTGTCCCCTCTTACCCCAGATGCGGTAGATGTGGGAGTCTCAAGCCACATTGCGCAGACAGCATGCCTCCCCTCATGCTCCTCCTAATGTGGCCACTACCCAACCAGCTGTGTTTACTGATCCTTTCCCTCAGCAAGGATTCATGGCTACCCAACCGCCTGACAGCCAGGTCGCCACTCCCCCTTCCCTTTCTGGTTCCTCTGATTACCAAATCCTTATGATACACTCCGATCCTTCCCCGACCGTCGACCTTCACCTTCAAACACGGTCTCGCCAGTACCCCAAGCCTCCTGCTCAGTCTGCCCCCGAGCCTCCTTCTTCAGGTTCTATAGAGCCTCTTTCGACATCCAATGGCCCCTTACATATCCCTCAACCCAAAGTTGAGGTTCATACCAAGATTCCTAAGGGACCCCTACGTCGAAACGTTGCTTCTGGTCGAGCTGCTCATTCGTATAGTATAGTAGATGATTTGGCGCAATCCCCTGCTGCCATTTCCACACTGGAACTCCTCCAGTCGTGCCCTTCCCAAAAGAAGACTCTACTATCTGCCGTGGGCGCTGTAGATCCTGCTGATGACCAAATGATTGTTTTCGATGCCACTCAATTAGACCATCCTCCTCTCCCTCCTTCCGTTGCCTTCCAAATCCTAGTCAAAATCCAGAATGCCAACGTTTCTCGGTGCATAATTGATGAGGGGGCATCCACCTGTGTGATGTCCGCTTCGATTTGGAAGCAACTCGGATCCCCTGAGTTGGCCCCTTCCACAATCACCCTTCGAGCGTGGGATGGCCATGCCTCCCAGCCCATTGACCTGTTTCGTAATTGTTCCATCACCCTCGCCAGTAAGACTGTTTGCGTTGACGTCGAAGTCATCGACGCCCCACTAGACTACAACATTCTATTGGGGCAAAGCTACACCTATGCTATGTCTGCTGTCCCATCCACGGTTTTTCGCAAGATGTCTTTCCCCCATAATGGAAAGATAGTCACCATTGACCAGTTGACATATCATGAGCCAAAATCTCAGACCTCACCTGAGACGACCATCTCTTCTGTAGCCAACAAGCAAACCGTCGATTCCTTGACCAGTGTCTCTCCTAGCGTCTACAAAGACTCCTCTTTGCTAGGAACCTTCCTTGGTCTTCCTCCTCCTCCTATCTCTGACCCCAGCTCATCGAATGTTTGCATGATGCAATCGTCTTGGGCTGCTCTCAAGCAACCTGCTTCGGCTAGTCAGCAACCTTGCCCTCCGCAACCTGCTCCTAGCCCTTCACCTGCAGTTGGTAGTCATGAGCCTCTTTACCCTCCTGGCACGATTCCTCCAGGCCTTGGCCATTTAGGAGCCGTCCCACCTGGCCACTACCCCTCTGGTCAGATACCGTTCCTAGCTCCCCCACCAGGAGTGTACATGGTACCAGTCATGGCCACCCTCTCTTTTCCTAACTTGACCCTTGGGATTCCCGTCTGGTACCATGATCCTCTAGCCGCAACCCCGCCTGGTCAACCCAAACCTTATATTGCTTTGACCCCGGTTCAACCGGTCCCCCCGACGTCTCTCGCTGCAACAGTGCCTCAGTCACCTCAACAGGAACCGCCTCCTGTTGCGACCGCTTCGGGTAAGAAGGGCAAAGCTCGCAAGGAGGCATCAAAGGACAAGGTTGCCCCGACAAACCCTGCTATTCCTCAGCCTCCAAAGCATACCATCCAGTGTGCTTTGTGTGATGTTGTCGGTCACGCCACCCATACCTGTCCTGAATTGCTTCATCTCAAGCCCATGGTTAATGTCACGTTCCCTGAGTCCGCAGTCCCAGAAGCCTCTGTTCCTTCTGCGACTACGGCCAAGAACCCCAAGACTATTCACACCAATTCTTTGTGTGGTCTCCATGGCCATTACACCATATTTGTCCCCGCCTCGAGGACTTCCGCACCTCTATCGCCGCGGTCCACCAATTCAAGGCCAAGCGCAATGAGTCCACCTCTCCCCTATTTGCACATTTTGCTTCCGCAGAACTACCAGATATGACTTCTCCCATTGACATTCCCCCTCCTGATGTCGAGATGACGGAGCCTTCGTCCAACATTTTCTACCTATCATCATCCATGAGACCCTTGGGGAACATTCCATCTGAATCCTCCCCTGTTGTTTCACTTGACCTTCCTTCAGCAATCATCTTGGGCTCAACATCGGTAGATCCTTTGTCTACTTACTCTTCGGTCACCCCTTGTGACGATGCGCATGTGAACCTCTCTTCTCATGATGATGATTCAGGTTGCTTCACCACGTCAGGTGGTCTTTCTTCCACCAGTCACCCCATCTTCTATCACAATGACAACATTATGGAAGAAATCCCCACCCCTGACTTTATCTATTCCCCCTTACATCGAACCCATGCATTCACACCACATCCACCTTGTGGCCATTATATCGAAACCCAATGTTTGGGTAAGCGGGTACCCACATTTGAGAGACCAAGAGAAGCAATTCCCCACAACTCTCCTAGTGTATCTGGTCGTGTTGACTTTAGTCCCAGTATTCTTCCACATTTAGAAGAACCTCCAAAGTCCCATACCACTTGAGATCACTCTAGGGATGATACCCCTTATCGTTCCCTCATCTTACATCAGCAACCCCGTCTCTTAGACATTGTTGTTGACCAACCTATAGATTTTCTATGAGAGCATCTGTTCATTATCTCCAAATCCTCTCTTTGGGATAGTGACACCAGGTATGCCAACCTGGAAACTTAAAGTCCATTTGATTCCTATATGCAGTACCAGAAGAGATTGGTAATCCTCCATTCCCTTTCTCAAACTGCATCACCATAACGAAAACAAATGGTGCACCACATCATTAAAATGTGTTTAGATTCCCCTTTTTCTAAATACATTTTGGCATGACCACACTGCGTTCTCAGTACCCCCATACCCCTCAACCATAACCCTTCGCCTTGTTTTTGGAGAGGAGGTTGTCTTACCTATTGAGTGTGAACTCCCTTCATCCGGTTGTTGAGCTTATCCCTGACCCCAACCTCTAGAACAACGACTTTTCATGCTTGAGCGTGCCTTCCGAAGACCGCTATGTTGCCTTGCAAACCATGGAAGTGGCCAAGAAACGCACCAAAGCTCAACATGACCCAAAGTCCACGCCTCGTCCTTTTCATGAAGGTGACCTTGTTCTAGTATATGACCAGGCCCATGATGTCCTTGGTCACGGGAAGTTCGACTCATTATGGCTAGGCCCTTACGTCATCAATAAGGATCTTCGTAAGGGGGCATACCTTTTAGAGGACTTCGAAGACCATCCTCTTCCTAATCCTCGCAATGCACTCTATCTTAAGAAATATTACCCTTAGCATTTCCCTTCTGAGATGCATGTTTTATTTTTTGTTAGATAGCCAGCATATTTTTGTACTTTCATCCTTCGCCAGGTCCTATTTTTTCCAAGAAGGATCACTTTACCTCTACTTAAAATCTAACTTCCTCACTTACAACACTTGTACTTCGGGCACCATTTTTCCTCCTTACTTGTCTTTATTCGTGTCGATTTTCGTCATGAGTTACCATCTTGTACTCATGTTTTCATGGTCCCCCATTGGGCCTTTACTGTGTGGCAGCACCATCGAGTCGCCCTTGTTTAGAGCATCCAAGTTGAGTCATCATCGCATTCATGGAGTCTATCCTGAGTCCCTTTGTACCCCACCATAGCCCTCCATCCTTCATTGCTTGGTCTCTCTCTTGTGTCGCATACTATGACCTTCAGTCCCACTGTCCCCTATCCCTTTCGATATTGTGTCAGTCGCTGCCATGCCATTCATGCCCTTTATGCTCTAACAAGGGAAGTCGTCTATTCGCTACTCAGTCCTTTCCATTCCGCCATCATCATTAGTGTCATTCTGTCCGTCGCTCTACTATTTTCTCTTGTGCCTTCGTTGAGGATCTCTCGTTGCCTCACCTATGGCGGACCTCCTTCGTCGACACTTGCCTCATTCATTCCGTTGCGTGTTCAGAGGGTTGGCACTTTTGGTTCCGCCCACTCTTGTTCTAAGACTTTCTGGACTGCAAAGGGCTCTTTCATTTCCCTTTGACTTGATTGTTTCTCCAGCTCCTTTCAGCATGACCGAGATCCGTATACTTGATGGTTCAGTGATACAGCAGCAGCTCTTGATGATTCCCGGGTGTGTGTGAGATGTCTCAACCCTCATGAGGGGGTGGCCCTGCAGGTAGCCCCCCACATGCCCGAATGACCTCTTCCTTGCAGCCTTCGATGCAGCTCCAGATATTTGATGATGTTGGCCTTAGCCACTTGCAGCGCCTCTTTGATTTGCATGTATCAGTCAGATTTTGTGAGCCCTTCCCCATTTACAGGGGGCATTTGGGTTGTATTTTTATCTCATGTACTCAGATATTATTGTATAAGTCCTGGCTATTATCTCAGGCACAACATGTATGTGGGATTCCTCATTGTATTTTTATCTGGCTCATGATTATGCTAGTTGTACTTTATGGTTCGGTCCCTTGTTTACTGGATCCACTATTCTTTTGTACTTTGTCTCGGCGGGCATAGGTATGCCTCCCCCGCCGCCTTCAGCACAGGTACCCTCTCATAAAAAGAGACTTGTTGCACCTGCGAGTCTCGTCTCCTCAGGGTCTAGTTCTTCAACACACTATCTACCTTGCATTTCTCTCTCTGACTTCCCTTTTGTTGTCTAGTGATTGAGTTCTTACAACGTACTTCGATCATACGATTTTCTCCTAACACTCGCACGCTGGGGGGCAATCTGTTACACCATTTTTTGGTCATCTAACCTATTATCATTAGATGGACCCAAGTACACCATGTAAGACCAATTTTACCCTAAGTAAAATTGCTTTCACTATGTTAAATAACTTAATAAACCACATTTATTAGGTTGTTTATGGTCCAAACAGGAAACCCCAAAAGGAAATATTAAACAAACCTATATTTATTTGATTTTCCTCATGGAATAATTAATTAAACCATAATTTAATTATTATTCCCAGTCATGTTTAACCCAAAAACAAAGAAATTAATTAGATAACCCTTTATTTATCTTATTATTTTCTAGGAATAATTATTTAAATCTTATTTAGATAATATTCTTTGTTAAATATGACCAAATCACCCACAAATAATTAAATAAATCATTATTTATTTAATTATCTTTCAACCACTTCCTTAAATAATTAAATAAATCATTATTTATTTGATTATCTTCTAACCGCTTCCTTAAAAAAGATAAATAAATCATTTATTTATTTATTTTTGACAAATTAAGGGATTTGACCCAAGTCAAATACCTTTTCCCTCCAACAAATATAATAAAATATTCCATAAAAAGTGGATCTAGATCTCGTTAACCCATGCACCAAGATCTAGAATGACCCAATATTTTGTTATAAATAGGAGGGTTTTTCCTACCATTCTTCACCTTTTGTTGCCTATTAGATCACTCTGGATCTATACACTTGGTCCCATTTTTCTACCATTTGTTGTGTGAACTCCCTTTGAGTTCCATTCTTTGTGTGGGTTTTCTACACCAACAAGAGAGAGAAATCTTAGATCTGAAGTGCTGAGGACTTCCAAGAACCCATCCCACCGAGGAGAATTGGATACGCCTTCTTGTTTTCCTCCCAGGTGCCCAATTAATATAAAAATTCTTTCAAAAATTGTTCTTGTCTTGTCTATTGGTATATGGAGTAAACCCTTGTTTTTTCTGCTTAATGTCTTTCCATGCATAGATCTGGTTTTTGCAGCTCTTTTATGTTCAACTAACCGCAGATCTGAAGATATTGGCAGCCACTTTTGTTGTTAGGGCTATTAGTTATGCGTAGCTAAAGTGGTCCTTTTTCGTACACTTCGACAAAGGATTCATACTAACAGTAAGCTATGATATTAGTCTATTATATTGCAACAAATCTTTTTTTACAAATTATAAAGCTCTATAAAAAAAAGTAAAAGTAAATCTCCATAATTTAAAAAAAAAATTGTAATCCTTATTAGAAAGTAAAATTAAATCTTTACAATTAAAAAAAAATCGTGACATGATTTTTAAAATTATATATGTTTCACAAATATATTAATTTTTTTTATAAATAAAATAATATAATAATTTTAATTTATAGGAATTTTTTAATTTTCATAACACAAGATGTATTATAAAGTAAATATTTTGACGTTTATAAATGATCTATTTTATATAACCATATTACTCTATATATATATATATAACCAACTTAGATTTATCCTAACTTCGTATCTACCAAGTACTTAAAGGAATCAAATCTCTTTTTATCCAAATTTCTTTTGGAGTGAAAAGAGATTGGATCCCCTAGCAAGTTTGCTAGATCAGATGGATCTAGGCTAGTATAATATAGTTAATACTATTTTTTAAGAAAATATATCTCTCCCTCAAACTTATAGTAAATTTATTATTTTTTACTTTCATTTACTTTATCTATCTATGTAAAGTTGATGTAAAATTAAGATAAAAATTAAAGTATTTTATTTATGATCAATCTTAATTTTTCTTGTTATCATTATTTTTTAATTTGTTAAGTGAATGATATTTTATTGTTTTTAAATGTAAAATTAAGTGACAATAGATCCTTCATATTGAATTGTAAATCAAATCACTTCACTTCAATTCAAATTTCTTTTTTTTTTCTATTTTATTTTCATTTTAAAATCATTATGAAATATATAATCTTATCATTCATCTATTATATATTTGGTTTATCGGTATTACCTCAAATATAAATTTTTTTTAAGTTAAACTAATTTCGCTTTCAAATTTTTGTTTATTATAGTTTTAAAATAACTTTCAAATATATGTAATTATATATTTGTTATATATATATATATATATATATATATATATATATATTTCATAAATTTATTAATATGATACATTACTATTTTTTTTAATTCAAAATAATTTGTTACATTTTGTTTCTTTATAATTGATTACATAATTAAATATAAATATTATTTTTGTAGTTTTTATAAATGGAAATAAATGGTTTTTAATGGAGTAGGTTGAAGTATCTACAAGAATGATGGCATGTAGCTCCAATTCATAATTTTTGTTTCTCATTTTCATGATCTGTTTCCTCATGATAAAACCGATTGTTCATAGAGAAATTTTGAGGTTTAAAATGGGTTTTCTAAGAAATATTATAAAATAATAGTGAAAATAATAAAATAAGATTACATTACCTCATCAAGTTTTGAAGGGAGAAAAGAGAAAACTACTTTTTCAACTCATATTTTCAACTTAGTTGCTTGTGATTTTACTCAAATTTTCAGAGAGAGTACTCGTTGGATGCATAATAAAATTGTGTATCCAAGGAGTGTCCATGATGCATATTTTCGATGGACCCTACTACATGAAAAATTTTAAATGCATGAAAAACATAATTTCAATCACTTTGTTTCATGTATTTCACTTTTTCGTGTAGTAGGATCCATCAGAAGTATGCATCATCAATACCCTTTGAGTGATCCCTCTAGAAATTTGAGTAAAATTGTAGGGACATAAGTTGAAAATACGAGTTGAAAATGTATTTTTTTTATTCTTTTTTACTATTTTACTCCAAAAATGTTGAATCATCCCCATGGTTGACATCATCATATTGAATTCTATTGGTTCTTATAAAATTGATTTTTGTTGTACATTTTTGTTTTGAGACTCGTTTTTTACCTCAAAAATCCTCTAATTCCCAATGATTTTTCTCCAATGCTTATAGAATAGGGCCTCCTATATTTTATTCCTGCAACATATTGTTTTTAGTTTTTTTGCATGTTTGACCTAATTGGCATAGATATTGGGAAAAGCTAATGGAAAATGATGATTTCTAGTATGAGTTCATGAGTGTCAAGAATTAACAAAGTAACCTATCCTCTACACTTTACATAATTTTTTCTAATTTTAGGTGGTTCATTCTCAATTAGTAAAATTAAGAAAGGATGGGGCATAAATTTCAATCACTCTCTTTTTTTTTAAGATTTTGTTAATAAAATAGAGTAACTAACATTGTTGGAAACAATTCCAAGAATTGAGAAATCCATAAGCTCAAGCAACTTTTTCATCACTGGCATAAATGCACAAGTTTCATATCATAAAATTATAAAATATCAGTCAAATGAAAAACTAAGGAAATTTATTAAATACCTAGGAAAATGATTTCCTAATGTGGTTTTTAACCATAATTAATTAATATATTTAAAATTATACACAACATTTACAAAAAAATGTTGTTTGAACAAAACTTGGTCATTTTTTTATTAAATTTCAATCCCTTTACATGTAGAGAAAAATGTTAACATTTCATGTTGCACAAAATTTTATTCAATTGCGATGCAAAAGGTTTAAAAAACATACTTCTCTCTAATTTTTTTTTTCTCTGATACATAAAGTTTAAAAAACATGTCAAACACACAAAAAATTAGTTGCAATACCCATGAGATAAATTTTTGGTAGAAGATTTATTTGGTAAAATCATTCAAAGAGTTCAAGTGATAATCAAAGTGATGCAAAAACTTTGAGAATGAGAGGATTAAGAATGAGATGTTATGATCCATGCGAATGAAAAGAAAATTCATCTAATCACTTCAATAAATGTTATGATAAAAGTTTTTTCAAGTTAAGGGAGATAGCGTGAGTGATTTGTGAACTATCATCGATATTCCATTGGACAGTTTTCCCCGACAATTGTTTGATAATTTAATTCACGACAAGGAAAACACTCTCTAGTGGAGGTTATAAAGGAGGTTTTTAGTGTTACAAAATTGGACAAAATTTTCAAAAAAAAAATTTCTACAACATCCCTTTTTGGCAACGAAGGTTTTGATGAAGCTTCTAATAGAACTTCAACACGACTAAAAAAAATTGGGCAAGCATAAGTTTTTACGGATGTATTTCTTATCGGTGCGCGAGCCTTCATGTGTGAATGCACTGGTGAATTTTAACCTGTACGCACTAGTACTATCAACATACCCAGCACTGAGATGGAAAACAAATTTTGGAAGCCTCGAGGCATTTAGCAACGTCTCGGTGTGTGTCACCGACAAATACGCATCAAGCCAATAGAAGGTGCATGCACTGATGTTGTTAAGGTGTAAAAACACATCAAGTCGTTAAGGTGTAAAAATGCAATGGGTCGTTAAGTTATAAAAACGCACTGACACGTTAAAGTCAAACAATACCGGTGCATGCAACGCTTATCTGTTCAGGTCGTAGTCATTGATAAAGCACACCAGGCGTTCTAATTGGAATTGGCATTTGGTGCGATGCTCATAGGTTGTAGAAAAACACCGATGCATAGTATCATACAAATGCACCAGTACACAATATCATACACACACACCAGTGTTCATTTTCTATTTTTTAGAAACATCGACCTGTGATAGTGCAATTATTGTGATTTATTAAAATTTATTATTCATCAAAAGTCGACACATATCTTATAACAGTATTCATATCAATTAATTTTTTATTAGTGCATTGGAATATGATGTTTGGATGAATTTTTTATATCATATCATCAGATTTAGCATCTCTTCATTATAATATTTAATCATCCATATATCTAAGCAGTGGTGTAACATTTCACAGTGACAATGGAGAATGTAATAGAATAAATTAAAAGATATATATATATATATCTATATATATATATCTATATATATATATATATATATATATATATATATATATATATATATATATATATATATATATATATATATATATAAGACACAGTTTTTCATACAAAATGGGACAGTTATTGGTATCCCTTTGTCTTTCAATTGGGACACTATGTCCATTACATTAAACAAAATTTCTAATTTCACACACAAATATTTCAAAAAATACAACACATTTCTTTGATATCCAAACATATTGATCATCATTATTTGCCGGAACTACTGTCACTGCTCGAGCTCTTCCATGACTTGGGTTATTTGGAGGAATTTTTTGTTCATTGTGTTGATTGTTTTCTTCTTCTTCAAGTTCCATCTACAAACATAAAAATAAAGTGTAATGAGTGTATCTACATTGGTGAGAGTAATGAAAATTGCAATATTAAATCAATATACATCAATGTAAATTGAAAAGAAATGTACCATAGAAATAATTGACTCATGAACTATACACATTCTTTCAAAATCAAATTTCATTGCATCTTTCAACAATTCATTTGTTGGTACAGTTCCATACTTTGTTTCCTGTAATTTTTATACCACATAACAAATGATAGATTTAATATAAAAGATATTTTAATTCTATTAATTATAGATGGAGCTAAGTAAAACAACATAGATACTTACAAATTCCACAATTAATTTCTAATATGACAACATATACTCACAACCCATATTTAACCCAATGTCAATCAATTATTCTGATGGTTCTTCTTTGTATGTTAACACCTATTTGAAGACATTCAATGATGATTGTTTTAAAACAACTTAAAATATACAAAAATGAAATCTAGTTAAGTTGTTATAAGGAAGTAACAATTACTAACAAACTTAGATATCAACCCTTTGCTTCTTTGTCGTCTTGTTTTATGTGCTGAATGGGTTCCATTTTCTTCTCTTTTATACAAGAAAATACTTGAAAATTAATATTTAATGCTAAATTATTTATTTATTTTACCTAATAAAAAAAATCAATGATTACATATCACATTTGAAGCACGTTGTTGTTGATATGGCTCCTCATGCGATGCAATTATGTCCATTTATTTGACCATCTCCTTGTACACCTTTTTGGACATTCCTACTGGTATATTTCTGATACCAGCTCGTTCATCTTTTGAGATTTTCATAATCTTCCTAAAAAAATAACATGACAATAAACTATTTATTTTTTATATTGATATATGAAAACCAAATATAACAAAAGTGATATTTATAAATAATTGCTTTGTAGTAATATATACACATAATTCTAGAAAAACATTTAAAGGAATATTACTTTTTCAATCCTTCTTTTTTGTTGTTGTATGTTTTTGCTATTAAAATTCTGACATGTCTCATTGACCAATTCTCTGGAAAATCTACCTGTAGTTTAAATAAAATTTGGTTCTTGGAATCATTAGATTGATTTTTTTATTGTAAGTGGAAAGAACGTCTATAAATTCATTCCACTAGATCCCTCAAAATTTTGTAAAAGTTTTTTCCCTTTCGTTAACCTCCAACACCACTCCAAATGAGTTAAGGAGCAATTCATTTTCATTTGCATGTTCTATTTCTTTTCTTTTCTTAGAACAACGTTCTTTTTATTCGTTGTTGGTCCCTATAGAAAATTAAACATATCTAAATTAATAGTTTGTTTGAAACATGTTATCTAATATTTTAAAGTATATTATTAATGAAAATTCAAAAACGAAACTCATATTAGATCGATAGTACTTTTTCATTTACCTGATTCATCCTTCTACAAGTTTTCCATCAAGATTTTATGCTCTTCGAGTCTTAGGTAAAAAAGAAACTTATCGAACTTCGCCATTTTGTGGCTCTCTATGATAAAAACTAAATAATACATATTAGTTAAACTTACATATAGTTCAAAAATAATATTTTTTATAAAGAATTGACAAAGAACTAGCCATTTTTGCTTTTCTAGATGTGCTATCAATATTTTTGTTACTTGAAATCTTGTTACTCATTTATTTATCACTATACAACATGTACCATTCATTAATATATTTTATACATAAATCACATACTTTTTAGGTAAAAAAAAATTCAAGAAAATGGTGTTTCTATATAAATTAAATGCTTGGTGTGACTTTAGCAACTTAAGCATTGAAAACGGTGTGGTAGGTTCTTATAAACGCACCACCAATACAGTAGAAACATTATATGATGCTCTTGGTCAATAGGAGACCCGATGCGGTATATTAATACCAGAGCACCAATTAACATTGTTATGCGGAATTATGGATTACGGATAAAATATTCTTCCCTAAATGTGGTGCTCATTTAGAACATCAGGTTAAATACTTTGCAACTGCTTTTCCTAACATTAAATAGACACACAAAATAGATCAAGAAACTTACTTGGAGTCCAAGCGCTTCCAAGTCTCCTTCTTTCGCTCTTGATGTAGCTAGAGGAAATTTTAAGGATGTACAATTATTTTGAAGTTTAAAAAATTAGCGAATCTGAGTAGTACCTAATATGAAAACTATGAAATTTTTATTGATGTATTTGTAAAATTCTTTAAATATTTGTAAAATCCTTGAAATTTATAATGATTTTCTATATACTCTCTATATAATGTTGGCGATTTTTAATGTAAAATAATTTTACATTGTAAAATTTGGGTGAATCATTTGTATAAAAAATTGGAAATTGGCGAATCTATTTTTTGGAAAAATCATGGAAAATTAGCCCACCTCCGAATATTAGCCCCTAAAATTTTCCATGGATGTAGCTTCAAATCCAAGCTAGATTGCCAAAATATTTCCTACAAGAATGAACAATAAACAAAAAAGAGATAGCAATATACAGATACCTATTCAAGTTATTCAGTTAAATCACTGAAACATGAACCATATACATCAGATAAGAATTCATCATATGAAAGACAAAATATTATACAAATACATATGTAGGAAAGTAAGCAGCAATCTTTATTAATGGATAGAAGGGGAGATTACAACCAACGATTGATTTGATATCACCATCTCCAGCAGCATCCCAGCCTCATCACAATGCACTTCTCTCCAGCAGCATACCACTCAAATCAAATCCTCAATTGAAATTCCACCAACATTTCTCTACTCAATTTCTTCCCTCTCAAGCATTAGGATCTGTGCTCAATTTATAGATGAGCTGAAGGCATTTTCACAATCAATGAATTTCTAATAATAGGCAAGACATGTTCCCAATCTCAAAGGTGTCAAAGGGACACATGGATTCAAAGTTTGACACATATGCACTCTTCTAGAAGGCACTGGCCAAGTGGAGGTTATGGAACAATGAGAATTTCGCTCCCAATTTGACCAACACACCCTTGAGTGTTGGGAATTGCTTTGTAGAGCACCCTTGAGTGGGGTGACCTGCATATGCAAAGAACTTAGCCCCTTGAGAGACTTCATTAGTGAGCTCATAGGTGATTTAATCATGTACTTAAAATCTTGGAAACCTTGCAATGGAAGTCATGGATGATTTGTCTTGTTCTCTGTCTTAGGGCATGTAGCAACTGAAATGATAGGGAATGATAGACCCTATTCATTGGTTTTGGGGATGATGTCCAGTTAACCAGGTCATTGGGAATGGTGCCCAAATTGACCTATAACAAACATAAACATAAATTAATAAAAAAATGTTTTTACAACTTCAATGTTTTCTTGTCAATACGTGTCCAATGCGTTATACTAAAATCGCACATTGGTGCGCTATTTTAAATAGTGTGAACCAATTAACAAAAGATATTTTTTTTTAAATCATGCAAGGGCCGACAGGGATTGGGATCCAATTCTGCAAGTGGTCTCGCGGGTTAGATGTCACACACACACACACACACACACACACACATATATATATAGTAATACAAACCCTATAAATCTAAAATGAAAAGCCCTAATTGTGATGTCACATAAACAAGAAGAAGTAAGGGTTTAACGTAAGAATGGATTTTTTTGTTTTTTTTTTTTCTAAATTTTAATTAAATGTAAATAGGCATAGATATTGTGAATGATTTTATTAGTAAAATTCATAGTAAAATTTAAATCTAACAGAAACTTTAAAAACAATTATTACACTAAAATTTAACAATTTTACAATACTACAAGGTTTTTGTGTGAATCACTAGATGTTTCAAATTCTGATTCTCTAAATAGTGCTATTGTTCGAAAGTATTTTGCTGCTCCACAGTGCTCTCTTGCTCAGTTTACCACTTTATTTCACTTCAAGAAAATAAATTTTCACTTTTTGTTTCCTAATACTTGGTGTGTTTGTTAACTAACAACACTGGTGCTTCCTGTAATAAAATCGCACTGGTGCGGTTAACAATACATTAGCACTGATAAAAATAACTCCTTTTTTAAGGAACCGAAATTACTTTTGGGTATGTAAACCAAAATTTATTGTTGATTTTTCTCAAATGCAGGGAGAAAATCTCATAATTATATAAAACAGACAATTCTTCAAAATCTAGCTCGTTCCATAATATTTCTCAAAGTCCATCGCGGAGTTCTCCCTATTCATCTCCAAATGTAATTACATCGGATTTTATTTATATTTTCATTATCTAATTGATTTTTTTTTAATCCATGTCAATCAGCTGAATAAAATTAATGTATACAAATTTACAGGTTCATGCACATTCAGAATCGAGCTCAAATGAACAAAATATTCAAAAAATTCCAAAACATCAGAAGCTCTTATCAAGAGCAGCATGCATCAAGGCGCATTTGGTAGATGAAAATGGACAACCGCTTCACCATGCCAATTGTAACATGCATTAGGGAAACTTTGAGGTCTAAAATGGGCCTCCTAAGAAAAATATACAACCAAAAGAAACTTTAAAAGAACCAATAGGATTCAAGATGATGATGTCAACCATGGGGGATGATTCACCATTTTTGGAGTAAAAACATAAAAATATTAAAAAATAATAAAATAATAAAACTACTTTTTCAGCTCATCTTTTCATCTTATCTCCCTAAGTTTTTACTCAAATTTCACATTTTTTGTGTAGTAGGGTCCATCAAAAGTATGCAACATGGGTACTCCTTAGATGAAGAATCAATTTATGCATCCAACGAGTGTTTCCGCTTGAAATTTGAGTAAACCAATAGGGAGATAAGTTGAAAATACGAGTTAAAAAAATAGTTTTTTCTTTTTTCCCTCTAAAATTTGATGATGTAATCTAATCTTATTTTTTTATTTTCAATATTATTTTATAAATTCCTTAGGAGGCCTATCTTAGACCTCAAAATTCCCCTAATTCCATCTTATAGCCACAATCTTGGGACAATGATGGTAATAATTGTTTGATATAATGCAACTATTTCAACGTCAAACGAATTAATCATGCATTGACGTGCTTACTAATTGATATCATGGATTTTTTACTAATCATGTTAAAATATTTTTTTTGAAATTATTAGGATTCTGGTGATGATGAGCGGCCTACCTACCATCTTCCATTGCACCCCATGACAATGTCAAATTGAGAGAAGGTTGAATTTAGAGAAAAATTCCAAGAGGAACGATAACAATATTTGAATCAACCACCTATTGAATTCCCACTACACCCAGATTCACCAATTAGGAATGACTACAACAATAGTAGTTATATACAAGCTAGAAATGGAGGCAACCAAGTAGAGGTTGGTATGGATGATTACTTAATGGATACTATTTCCATACAGACGATGTTGTTAGATGCATTCCAGAACAATGATCAACTAGGGGATGATGCTCATATCGTTGATACCTTTTTCGAAAGCCTTAAATTTGCTTGCACCACCCCTCTCTTTAGACCTGGAGGTTAGTCAAATTCTACGCAGTTGGGAAAAACAATGTTACTTTACAACTTGAAAGAAAATTTTGGCTTGTCGAATGCATATTTCTTGGAAATTTTGAGGTAATTGACCATCAAGTCCCTTATATTTTGAGAAATCTTGTCACACAATCAACATTAAAAATGGTCAATTTTATGAACGTTAATAATTATTGGCATTGACGTACATTTAATATTGTCCACCAACTACATGTTCTTCAAATATAAGTTTCTTCCGAGTGATAATATCTTTCCCAATAGCTGCAAAGAGGCAAATAAATTGTTGAAAATTTTGGGTGTTGAGTACAGATCATATCATGTATGTCCAAATGATTATATATAGAGGAGAATTTGTAGACAAAAAGATATGTCTGAAATGTGGGCATGATAGGTATGATAAAATAAAAATAAAAAAAGGGTAAATCACGTGGTCCTCCTTTTAAGATTGGCACATACTTATAATCCCAAGGATTCAAAGGCTCTTTCATTGCAAAGAATTAGCTATGTTGTATGGATGGTATGTATCACACATAAGTGAGTTGGGAGTTATGTGAATCCCAACAGATTAAATAGCCATGAAGCATATAGAGGATACATGGCCCGAAAAAGTCAAGGATAAAGTACGAAGTCTATGACTCAGCATAGCCATGGATGTTGTCAACCCATATTCCCTCCAGAACACCAACTATTCTGTTTGGCCTGTAGTAATGATCAATAAAAATACCCCCCCATAGTTTTCCATGAATAATGAACATCTTATGCTGGCTCTCATAGTCCCTGGTAGAAGACAAGCGAAGAATATGGATGTCTACTTACAACCACTGGTAGATGAATTGAAGGAATTATGGCATGGGATAAATTTATATGATGTATCAAGACCCATCACAGGAGAGAGGAGTTTTACATTGTATGGCATATGTGCTTACACAACACATGATTATCCAGGATTAGGAGTTTTATCTGGTAAATTACATTTTTATTTATTTTTTTATATACGTAATAATATTCATTCGCATATTAATTTAATTCATTGTAATTGTTCTGATCTTCATGAAATTCTTTACGTGCCATGCATATTGTATACAATAATTTCATAGGTCTTGTAACAAAATGGTATTATGGATGTAAATAGTGTGGACCTTATGTGAAAGATATATGGTTCAACGACCTACGAAAGCCAGTGTATGACTACTCTAGGGTATTCCTCCCAGAATAACACCCTTACAAAAGAGCAACATCCGCTTTCAATGGTAAATGAGAGAGAACCCAAATTCCTGCAATAACGACACCTGCTGAATGGCTTAGAGAATATGAGAGAGAGAAGGAGAAGGATTTCATAGAAATGTTTGATTCAAATGGGGAGCCTATGTTCGATGATCTAGAATTATTCGACACCTATGTTGAGAAATTTCCCATTGGGATGAAAAGGAAGTCTATATTTTATAACATCCCATATTGGGGGCATCTTAAAATTACCCACTTATTAGATCCCATGCATATATTTCAAAATGTTTCATCTTCTTTATGGAGGCACATATCATCGAAACAAAGTGACACATTTGTTGTTAGGAAAGATATTATTACTTCAAAAACTAAAAAGAAACATTGGCCAAGAAAAATAGAAAGTATAGGATCAGAGTTTGATCCCTCTAATTGGTATTTCAAAGAAGGTTATGTCCCATGGATTTTTAAAAAAGATGATCTTTCTTTGGCAAAGGAAGTTACAATGGGTGTGAGGGTGACAGCCTCATATGGGTCTTCACTATGACACTCCTTCACCGTGGAAGACCATTTGTTGTGGTTGAAATCACATGACCATTTGAATCTTCTATGAGTATGTATAATGTCAAAAGCATGATTTTATGATTTGTTATATTAATAATTTTTATCCCATAGGATCATAAAACATAACTAGCTTTGTATATTATTGCATGTGTTTATAACTATGCAGTATCATTATCCTTTGTTCGTGTGTGGGTGTGTGAAACATAACTTCCCCCAAGACTTATGGCGTGCCATATATAAATTATCTGCATTTGTACATTGGATCACATCAAAGGAGATTCATGTTGTTATCATTCCACAGTGGCATTAAAAGATAGTAGATATTGTTTGTATGTTTGAGATGGAACTCCTGACGAGTTTCATGGACTTTCAAGTTCATATTCTAGTCCACCTAGTAGATGAGGTTGAATTATTTGGGATGGTTTCTTGTTGTTGGATGTTCTTCTTAGAGAGGTACATGAAGAAATTGAAAGTTTGTGTTCAACAAAGGGCAAAACTTGAGGGGTCTATGGAAGAGGGGTATGTATCATATGAATATTTATATTATGCCAGTGATTACATCAAGTACATCAACAACACACTAGGTGTAGTGATTTGGAATGATGAAAGGGATAAAGAAAAAAGAGAAGGGGAGTTTCTCCAACGAATGGAAAAAGGCACCTGATAAAGAGTAAGCGACTTATAATTTTTCAAATTTACACAAAGTAAATATTCACGTTGAACTTCGATATATTGTATATTTTGATCTCATTTGTGCTATATGTCAGTTTTATTTCATCATCGAATGGAAAAATTGAAGCAATCAATAAATTCTTTCTTTACAATTTTGAAGTGACACAATCCTAGGTTGCACTGTATCAACAAAAGAGGATGAAATGGGATAGTGACACAAAAGAATTCAGATGGTTGAATGGTAGAATCATTCCCTATACCGATCATTTAAAAGAAAACATGCCAATTATATGCTCCAACAGTTGGGTTGTTGACCAACTCAGAGAAAAATATGGTGCAATCGGTCGTTCCCAGCGTGCTGAAGAGGATGTGCTAAACGTAGGGATTGGGTGTAGAAAATAGGTAATAATCTATTTATGTAAATTTTAAACTTAATAATGCACCTTTGAAATGTAACATCTATATTTTATAATTTAACAATTGGGTTATTAGACACATGACACTATGATTTTTTAACTTTTTGTTAGGTGAATTTGTTCCCATATATGTGGGCATATGGACACCATTCCCGCACATAAAATACCGATGATGGACACATGACACAAGACTATGGAGTGGAAGTCGAGTTTGATCAATCTAGTCGAGCTAGCCACCATGATCAAAACCTAGTACGAGGGACGTTAGGTTATGTCAAAAAGATACTAGCAATCATTGAAGTGGAATTCTCTTATTTACAATGTGTTATTTTTAGGTGCAAGTGGTGGTATACTTTTGATCGGAATAATGTAAAGGAAGATCACGATAGTAGTATCAACTCTAGAAATATTTGGGATGAAGCTAAGGAGCATTATGTTTTCCCAAAACACCACAACCATGTGTTTTTATACCCAAATTTGTTGGATAGGGATTGATGGTTCGTATCGAGACATGACCCTAGATCAAAACATATTTTTGAGAACAATAGTGTTATCATGCCAAGTGAGCTGGAAGATAATGAGGGTGATCATGAGAACATAGAGTGATATGGTACATGTGTTATTTCATCATTTATACTATTTAAGATGGGTTTTTATAAAGAAGAGGACTTAACCTTATAACTAAGAATATTTTTTTCCAAACATTATAATATGTATTCTGAATTAATTGGTTTGGATTTTGTTAATGTTCAAATCATTTCACTTCATAATTTTCAAGTATGTTTATCTCGAAAGAAATGCACTATATCAAGTTCTTTTTTTTATGTCAATTCCTAAAATAATACAACTACTTGATTGCTTTAAATGGTTTTTCACTTTATCATTACTTAAATAAATGCACCCTATTATATATGTGTGTGTGTGTGTGTGTTTGATATTCCAAAATTTCCATCAGTTAATTGGAATATTAGAGTTCTTAATTTTTCTAATTAATTAAGTAAATAGGAGGGTGGAGGGACCCATAAACCCCTTAGATGAATAAAATCCACTTTTGGTGTGTGTATGTGGGTTATTAGATAGTAGATCTTCATTATGGAGTAGTGGAGTAGCTTATCAATGAAGGAAGAGTGGAGATCAGGGATCATTAATGAGAAGATCACTGAGATAATGGAGGATTCAAAGGAATATCATGGAGGAATAAAAGTAATATCACAAAGCAATAATGATGAAGTGATCGAGGAAGTGGTGCATTAAATGCACACATGATGGAGAGGCTGGAGATTAAATGCATGGATGATGAAGATCATGGAGAGACAACACGGTCTTCATGGAGGCTAGTGGGTACATGTGCGGTGGAATAATGAGGTGGGCCAAGGCTAGGGGAGGCTCACAAAGCATAAAAGGAAGGTGAAGGAATCCATAGAGGGAAGATTTTAGAATTTTATTTTATATCTAGATTTGTCATTTGACATTTTTGTGCATGCTTCAACTGTTTAGCTAAGTCTGCAGTGTTGTTTAGCACACGATTGTTCACGAGAAGGAATCCCACCCTTACCCATGGGGAATTTAAGTGCCTACTCTGGGAAGGCTTCTTTGAGCAAACATTCATTATCAGGCATTGGCGCCACATTCAGCCCCTCTCTACAACACATTCAGATTCAGGAATTATGTATTCATGCTTGAGGGTTTGAGAGGAGGAGGTTGTTTCTATCATTTCAGCTAGGAAACCAGTGGATGATTAATCCTTTCACCTTGTGCTTTTAGATCAATCTTCCAGGAGAAGTATGTTGATATCTGTCATCAGGCCATCAGTTTATACTTCCATGCAACAGTATTTCCTTCAGGAATTGCGCTGTCCAGTCCTGTAGATATATTAGAGGAAGGAAGTTTTCGGTATTTCAGCTGGAAATCGTGTGATGGATGATCCCCTCACTTTGGAGGGATTATTTCCATGAGCCTTGAGATTTATTGCATCATCTAGTAGTAGGCTATAGCTTCAGCCTCCCTGATAGTGCAGTCCATTCCGGAAGTTGAGCATTCAACAACTGCAATCTTGAGAGAAGGAAGGAGGAGATAGATCTCAATATTCTATATTGGAGATCTGAAGGAGGGATCAATCCTTCATGCATTGAGATGAATTTATATCAGTGAAGCCATATTTATCTTCAGTTCATGAAGTATATCTCCATACTCAACAATTATACATTACAATCCCTAGGAGGGGGATTTTCCAAAGTTCTCAAATCTGGAAATCCTTTCTGGGTTATTTTGGGTCTTCATCATAGAGCTCGAATCTGAAATCCCAGCATCATATAAACTCCAAAATAGCAATATATACACATTCCCTTTCAGCTCGTAGTTATATTTCTAGCATTTGCAGAAGGGAAAACGCGTTATGGCCTCCAGTAGTCCAACAGTTACGTAGTGCATTCTTTGAGAGGACTTCAGGGTCACTCTAGCCTTCTTGTTTGGATTAAGTGATTCTATTTTTTAGCACTGTTGTATCTTGTATTCCACCTCCTGTTTAATAAAATGGATCAGCTATTTTGCATATTTTCATGGTGTTTATTGTTTAATTGTACATTGCCATAGTTTCTCACTATTGTTTTTCTATATTCCTGTCTTCCCCATTTTGTGATATTATAGTGGTATCAGAGCATGATCTTTGGCTCAGCTTATAGGAAATATGCTTTATGACATCAAAAGAGGAAGCAGAAAGTAGAGATCTACAATGAAGGAGGGAGTAATTTTTACGACACTTCTCTTTAGATCTATGTAAGATCTCTCCAAGGAGGTCAAAGAATTGAGAAGAGAGAGGCAAAAAGAAACCTCAAGAAGGTTTAAGAATGAGGAAGGTCCAAGCACTTCCTATCAACAGCAAAAGAAACCGGTAATGCAGAGAGATCCACAACAATCTACTATGTCCACTTTCTTTGCAGACGGAGATGAATGGCATGGAGATGGAGGATACTTAGAACATGAGACTCTAAGTGATTATCTTGTAGAGTAAAAATCACAAAAAAAAAAAAATTCAAGCAGAATCTAACTCTCCAATAGTTTTTCCAGGTCAAAGAAGAACATAGATCTTGCAGCAGCAATAGAAGAAGAAGGCAGATACATAATAGATTCTTATTGCCTACATTTGAAGTTTCATCCACAAGAACAAAAAAATTTTGGAGGAAGAAGTTAGATGCATTTTTATAGCTACGTCCAGTATCGGAAAGAGAGGTTGTTGAGATTGTAGCCTGCACCTTGATGGTGAAGCAAAGGATTGGTGGCTCAGTCATATGAAACATGCAAGAGTGATTGCTTATGCAGATTTCACTCAAAGGGTAGTAAATAAGTTTGATAGAAGAAAACTAGAGACACTTCCCATTGAGACATTTTCCCACATTTTTGAGGAAGCACATGAGGAGCCAAAGGAATATGTCATCATTATCACTTTGGAAAAGGAGCAACTACCACCACCGCCAGCTGTAGAAGTACTTGCATCAAGGGAAGGAGCACTTACATCTTTGTAATATGGTCTTGACCTATTGACATTGGGATTACCATGCGTGATTGAGGAGATCCATGAGGAAGAGGAGGAAAATTCCAGTGTTGGTACAGTAGTATAGGAGCAACCATCACCATCACCAGCAGTTGGAGAATCCATTGCACCAGTTGGAGAAACTCTTGTGGATTTGCAAGATGTTCCCAAGTTTCAGCTGATCCAAGGTTTGAAAACATTTCCATCTTTTATTATTTCAGCACCTCATCTTGAGATTTGTGAGATCATGCCATTAGAGAAATTACATAACCAAGGATTAGAGGACCTTGTTCATTTGGAGCAGCAAACTATCATTGCATAGAGGACCCTTGACTTGTTCAAGGAGGAGATGTATAGCCATCCCAGTTTTTTAGTGTTGAGATACACACAACACTTTGTGTTGAAGTGTGGAGTTTCAGAGGATATAAGGATGAGCATAGTCCTAATCAGTACAATTTTGGGCTAAGAGTTTAGCATTGTGTATGGCCATGAGACAATAGATACACCATCATGTAGATCAACAACGTTATCACTGAGAAACAATGATGAGTTGGGTGCCCAATTATTCTTGGAGCATTCCGAGGACTGCTTTACTCATGAAGCATTAGAGGGACATATGATAGATGGTAGACATCTTGTGATGGATAACACTTTCCATTATCAGGATGGAGCTTTCTTGATGAGCATCTCACAACTCAAATAAAATTTTCTACCTACAACATATGTAGAACCTCATGGGTTCTATTGAGCCATTGATGAGAGGATCTCATGGAGAGACCTCAAGGAGGATGCACTTCAACATATCATGGAGTGAAAATATTATCATCAGATTGAGGAGGATGGTATTCTACCTTGGGTGGATACCAAGTTGGAGCATGATAGGATTCATCACCTACTATTGGATGTGGTGAGGATGATGAGAAAGTGGCTAGAAGGCTACTTGCAGATCTATGATACAGGGTAGCAAGAAGCATGGATGTACTGGTTGCTTTTGGGTGAGTATGGTCACTATTGAACATTTCAAATTTGTATGATACATGCCTTGCAGAGTACTGATGTGAAACAATAGCAAGAGGCATGGACGTGTTGGTTATTGTTGAGAGAGTTTGGCCATCACATAATATATCCTATGTCCATGGATGTATCTTTGTTTAGGTCATTGTATGGAACTCACATGATGTGGCAGCAGGGAACTTGGTTGTGTTGGGCTGATATGACACTCTACATGTCAATCATTATGTTTTTTCTCCATGAATTTCATTATGATGATGTAAGGTGGCATCAAGAATCATTGCTACTATGGTTACTCTTGGGATAATTTGGGTTGAAATTCTCCCATAATTTTCATGATGATGATGGAGGATGGTGATAGGAGGCCTTATTGTGTTGGCTTCTATTAGGAGAGTATGGCCAACAAACTTGGTATGATGAAGATATGATGTGGCATCAAGAGGCATTGTTGCGGTGGCTTCTCTTGAGAGAGTATGGCTCTCATACTTGGTTTAATGAGGATTTGGCATGGCATCAGAAGGCATTGTTGCGGTGGCTACTATTTGGAGATTATGGTTTGAAATTTTACATGTCCATCCATATGTCTCTATTTCCTATTTTTCACAGTGTTGAGATGATGCTTGGAGCAATAAAGGCCAACACGACCAAGGATGGAAGCATGGGGAGACACAATATACTCTATGTAGCATGGGTTGGAAAGATAGTTTATGATTTGGGGCTTTCCACTTGGGGAAGAAACCACTCCACTTCATATATCTCATATATAGAAGATGCTATTCTATAGAAAATGGTTGTCACTTGGATATTCATTGATGAGGAGAGGCATCTAACTATACAATTGGAAGCCATTCTAGAGAGGCAGCTATGGAGTTGGGCATGCATAGCACATTGGAGAAGATGGGGATACCTTCGATATGAGGATGTCATTTGGAGGGAGATGGATTTCTGTAGCATCTTATTTTGCATTTGCTTAAGGACAAGAAAAATTTTGGCGGGGAGGATTGTAATATTCCAAATTTTCCATCAGTGAATTAGAATATTAGAGTTGTTAATTTTTCTAATTAAGTAAGTAAATAAAACGGTGGACGAATCCATAAACCCCTTAGATGAATAAAATCCACTTTTGGTGTGTGTATGTGGGTTATTAGATAGTAGATTTTCATTATGGAGTAGTGGAGCAGCCTATTAATGAAGGAAGAGTGGAGATCATGGATCACTAATGAGAAGATCATCGAGATAATGGAGGAGAAAAAGTAAGATCATGGAGGAATAAAGGTCAGATCATAGAGAAATAATGATGAAGTGATGGAGGAAGTGGTGCATTAAATTCACACATGATGGAGAGAGTGGAGATTAAATGCAGAGATGATGGAGATCATGGAGAGAGAGCACAATCTTCATGGAGGCTAGTGGCCACATGTGCAGCGCAGTAATGAGGTGGGCCAAGGCTAGGGGAGCCTCACAAAACATAAAATGAAGGTAAAGGTAGCCATAGAGTGAAAATTTTAGAATTGGATTTTAGATCTAGATTTGTCATTTGATATTTATGTTCACGCTTCAGTTCTTTAGCTAAGTTTGCAGTGTTGTTTAGCACATGGGCGTTCCCAAGCGGGAATCCCACCCTTACCCACGGGGGACTTCGAGTTCCTACTTTGGGAAGGTTTCTTTGAGCAAGCCATTCATCATCAGGCATTGGTGCCACATTCAACCTCTCTCCACAACACATTAAGATTCAGGAATTACACATTCATGCTTGAGCGTTTGAGAGGAGGAGGTTGTTTCTAGCATTTCAGCTATGAAACAGGTGGAGGATTCATCCCTTCACCTTGTGCTTTCAGATCAGCCTTCGAGGAGTATAATTTTGATATCCAACATCAAGCCATCAGTTTATACCTCCATGCAACAATAGTTCCTTCAATAATTATGCAGTCCAGTCCTGTAGATCTATTGGAGGAAGGAAGTTTACAGTATTTTAGCCGAAAATATTGTGAGGGATTATCCCCTCACTTTGGAGAGATTATTTCCATAAGCCTTGAGCTTTATTGCATCATCTAGCAGTAGGATATAGCTTCAACCTCCCTGATGGTGCAATCCATTCCAGTAGTTTAGTATTCAATAGCTACAATCTTAAGAGAAGGAAGGAGGAGCTAGATCTCAAGCTTCTAGCTTGGAGATCTGAAGGAGGGATCAAACCTTCATGCATTGAGATGATTTTATATCAACGCAACCATATTTATCTTCAGTTCATGCAGTAGATCTGCATACCCAACAGTTATACATTGCAAGCCCTAGGAGGGGGATTTTCCAAAGTTGTCAAATATGGAAATCCTTTCTGGGTTATTTTGGGTCTTCATCATAAAGCCCGGATCTGAAATCCCGACATTGTCTGAGCTCTGGAATAACCAGATATATGCATTCCCTTTCAGCGAGCAGTGATATTTCCAACATTTGCAAAAGGGACAATGCAGTATGGCCTCCAACAGTCCAGCAGTTACGCAATGCACTTTAAGAGGTCTTCAAGGTCACTCTAGCCTTCTTATTTGGCTTGAGTGCTTATATTTTTTAGCATTATTGTATCTTGTATTCCACCTCCTGTTTAATAAAATGGACCAGTTATTCTGCATATTTTCATTGCATTTATTGTTTAATTGTACATTGTTGTAGTTTCCAGCTATTATGTTTTTATATTCCTGTCTTTCCCATTTTGGGATATATATATATATATATATATATATATATATATATATATATATATGAATGATATATTCAAAATTTAAAAAAATGTATTAATGTATACTATTATTTTTTGTATATAATATCATAATAAAATAATGATAATTCTGACCATGAATTTATTTGCATTATTCTCTAAACTTTATTATGTTACAAAAATTCATATTATTCTAGATATATTATTTTACAATTATTTATATTCATACAAATTTACAAATTTACAATTATGGTAATTTAACAATATGTACAGTATAAATTTTACTTACGGTAGTCATCGTTCAAAATTGACAATTAATTTAGAATTTTACAATTTTACAATATTAAAAATTTACAAATTTTACAATTTTAATAAAATTGAATCATGAAAATACATGCAATCACAATTACAATTTTACAATTTCACAATACTATTATAATTAAAATTACAATTTTACAAATATTTTATATACAATTACAATCACGATACATACAATTACAATTACAATTTTACAAATTTACAAATTTTACAATTTTAATAAAATTGAATCATGACAATACATACAATTAAAATTACAATTTTACAATTTCATAATACAAATACAATTACAAGATACATACAATTACAAGTATAGTTTTATAAATTTACAAATTTTACAATTTTAATAAAATTGAATCATGATAATACATAAAATTACAATTACAATTTTACAATTCCATAATACAATTACAATTACAATCACGATACATACAATCACAATTACAATTACATAATTTTACAATTACCAATATATAATATTTAATAAATATCATGATTTAATATTAAAAATAAACATCGTGATCATGATAACCATCGTACAAACATCAGAGGGTGGATGAACCCATAAACCCCTTAGATGAATAAAATCCACTTTTGGTGTGTGTATGTGGGTTATTAGATAGTAGATTTGCATTATGGAGTAGTGGAACAGCTTATTAATGAAGGAAGAGTGGAGATCATGGATCACTAATGACAAAATCATCGAGATAATGGAGGAGACAAAGTAAGATCATGGAGGAATAAAGGTTAGATCATAGAGAAATAATGATGAAGTGATGGAGGAAGTGGTGCATTAAATTCACACACAATGGAGAGAGTGGAGATTAAATGCAGAGATGAGGGAGATCATGGAGAGAGAGCACAGTCTTCATGGAGGCTAGTGGCCACATGTGCAGCGTAGTAATGAGGTGGGCCAAGGCTAGGGGAGTCTCACAAAGCATAAAATGAAGGTAAAGGTAGCCATAGAGTGAAGATTTTAGAATTGGATTTTAGATCTAGATTTGTCATTTGATATGATTGTTCACGCTTCAGTTCTTTAGCTAAGTTTTTAGTGTTTTTTAGCACACGGGTGTTCCCAAGCGGGAATCCCACCCTTATCCATGGGGGACTTCGAGTTCCTACTTTGGGAAGGTTTCTTTGAGCAAGCCATTCATCATCAGGCATTGGTGCCACATTCAACCGTTGTCCACAACACATTAAGATTCAAGAATTACGCATTCTTGCTTGAAGTTTGCGAGGAGGAGGTTTTTTCTAGCATTTCAGCTACGAAATAGGTGGAGGATTCATCCTTTCACCTTGTGCTTTCAGATCAGTATTTCAGGAGTAGAATTTTGATATCCAACATCAAGATATCCAACAACGGTCGGTGGTAGTGAGAGGCACCTAATCTCCTCTGAACCAAATGAAGAAATGCATATATGACTACCAGACAATTAAAAATATGCATGAGAAAGTATATCATCCCTAGTATATCTCTAGGAGTACACCAACTGACTCCCTACTGCATAACCAGAGGGGAAGTATAGGAACTGGGGAAAATATCGCCCTCTCCTAGATAGTCTAGTAATAAAATAAATTTTCTCCTCAGTGGGTTGGTACCACTGGTCAGGAGCGACCCAAAAATCCTATTAGTGGGAATCCCACCTGTAGATCAACTGTCCTAATAACCCACTGTGCCCCTTCAGGGATTCATGCTACTCAGTAGAACTTAAGGAGGCCTACGTCCCTTAAGATAATCTGGGCGGGTCTCTTAATAGGACGAGGGTACAAAAATCTCTCCCTCTTTTGTGCCTCCCACTATTGTATCTTATTATAATTATCCTCCCTCTACTCTTTTTGTTGCCTTTCCTCTCTCTGTTGACGTTTCTAAATGGTTCACATATTAAATACATCAGCCTCCATCATACATAAAACCTACTTTTTTTTATTAAATGACAAAATTATTTACAAATATGTAAATATAACTTTTATCGAAAAAAAGAGCATTCGATGCACCCAAAACAAATAGTCACACACTGCCACCAGTCCATACCTATCTATCACGCACTAACCATGGTGCACATTAAAAAACTTCACGCACTGCGAAAACAACAAATATTTTTTTGTGGTGCATTGACCAAAATATTCGTCCCACGGCGGGTGTGAAAGCGCAATGCACCGACAACTAGTATTTACCACTAAAGGTGATGGTATGTTCCCATAATATGGATGCACCGGGGCTTTATGTCTATTTTTACATAATGCTCGGTGTGTTCCGCTAAATGACCGCATCGCCATACATAGTGTTATTTAAAAAAAAATTAAACTATCAGCATGGCTGGAAACCGACATGCACTGCACTATTTTATTGTTCTCGGTGCGCTTTTTCTCAGTACTGCAATGGACCGCCCGATGCAGTTTCTGTTAACACCATTCACGGTGTGGCCTGTAGATATACAGGGAGCACCACGAATGGTACGAGTCGAATGGCTCAAATGCACTGCGCAGAATTTTTTTTTTTTTAAGCAGTGAATTTTAAGTAAATTTAAGAAATTAGTCTTCTAAAAGCTTAAGTTGGTGAGAAACAAGTATATTACCTGCACATTTGTGCATGGAGGAGGCATCAAATTTCCCCCCGTTTTGCAAAATTCGAACTGCACAAAGTGAGCAATGGACAGTAGCAATGTGGGCAATGGAAGCACCAATGGCAAGGCACCTCAGAGAAGAAAAACTCACACCAGTGCTTGAGAGCTCTACAACACTGTAACAAGTAAAAACGGACTTTTTATGGTCGATATTCTTTTAAATTAAGCCTTTTTCGGTGCACTCAATTGTGAGATGCACCAGGAAGTTGTATCAATTGAGCCTTGCACTTCTTTACAGTGCACTAGATTCCTAAGATGCACCAGACTAGTTTGTATGGAAAGCATAGTGTCTCGGTGTGCCATTTGATAGTACGCACCTGTGCACTTTATATATAATGCACTAGTGTGTTGTATGTGTGAAGTGCACTGTTGTTTTCGTAGTACTTAAAAATAACTTTGCAATGCTTCTTTAGCCTCTACTATGCAGCAATATGTTACATACATATCAAGCACACTGGTGCATATTATGATTAAAAACACACCACAAAAAAACATCTGCAAAAACCTCCACCCGCCAACCTCCTCTAGTGACCTACGCTATGAACGAATATCTGGGCTATTTTTATAATGGCTTCCTAAAAAACATTCGCTAGACAGTCTTTTCCTTCTAGTGATTGATGTTAAATTACTTCATAAATTATCAACTAAGACTTGTAAACTGATGAAGTAAATGTGTACCATTTGTGCTAGGATTCGTTATCATGTGAATAATTTTAAAGTTGAATTAGGATGTTTTTATGCAAATTCTTTATCTAAGAAATTCAAAGTAAAAATATTTCCACTATTGTAGAAAAGGAAAGTTCACACTCAAAAAAAGTTAAAACTAATTTTAAGTGCAGAAATAAATATCACACTTGGAAAAATTAAATCTTCACAATTGAGAGAAAAGTAAACTAATCTTGAAATGCATAAATAAATATCACACAAAAAAATCAAATTTAAATCTATTTCACACTTGGAAGAAATGAAACTAAGTATTAAGTGAAAAATTAAATTATCAGAGTGGCAAATCCAAATTATATTGCTAAAGCCTTGAAAGAATTATACTTCTAATTGCAATTCAAAATTAAATATTTCTATTCTAAAATATCCATGTGCATAATAGATTCCTTTTGATTAATTAATTTCATCCTACATCACACAAGGAAATGATTAGATATATGAAAGAAATCGTTAGCAAAATCTATAAGCAATTGTCGATGAACAAAACGGAAGGATTAGTTATGATAATCTAATCCTACAGAACGAAAAACTAAAATGGAAATGAAAATGGAACCTTACAGCTCCCAGGGGGGCTCCTATGAATTTTAGATATGTGGTGATCACCAGAGACTAGATACACATTTAAACACAATGCATAGAGGAATAACAAACTCATTTTTAATAATTTCCAAGAGTATTTTAAAACAATAATCAGTCTGTAATCATTGTGCTGAGAGGTGGGTTTTATAACCTCCTTCAATAAATTGTTTTGCGATTTCTAAGTCTCTCCTACTCGGCATAAAATACAAAAATAACATGAGATAACATGAGATAGGGATTCTTCATTATTTTCTATCAGAGAACAAAAACATCAGGAAAAAATCAGCTTCATCCTTATCATCGATTTCCTCGCTCGTCTGATTAATCTTCAGCTCCTTTTCCATTAGGTTTAATTCCACATTGACCTATTTACATGACATCCTCATCATCTTTTTGGATCATAGAAATAGGTGGATAATGTTGTGCTAGCTTCTAGTTATCTTTCCATATGCTTCATTCCTCGCCTGGTATTTCAGAACCTACATATTCTTCAAATTAGCAGCATAATCATTTATTGGCTACAGAATTGATGCAATTCAGTAGGTTGTGAAAATATTAAATAAAATAACCAATAAAAATGAAACTATGAATAAAAGATAATTAAATAACTCTTTTTGCCAATAACCTTGTAGGCTGACACCTTATTGAGATATTTATGGCCAAAAAGTAGGAGAACGGAGTTTAAGGATGGTGTCATAAAGGGACAATTATGGTCTTCAACATTTCCCCATATAGAAGATATTGCATGTCCTTGTGCTCATAATTTCAAAATTTTGTAACCCTTCTCTGTCACTGAGATACCTCTTAGGCATGAGCAAGAATATTTAAATTAGTTCTCTTTTCTTTTCTGGTACTGACTTCCATCCTTGGTTTCTTCATTAAGATCATGTACTGCAAACTTATGACCTTTCTCTTGAGAAAATTATTTTTAGCTTTCAATTTATTATTTTTCTTGTACCAGTGGTAAAGAGGTAGAAGAATATTATCATTTTGAGTCTTTTGAATGTCATTTTTTACTTTCATTGCTTCATGTTCCTTCTTCAAATACTTATTTGAAACTTCTACTTCATAATTTTTTTCTTAGGAGTATCTTCAATTCTAGGTTCTTCTAGAGGATTGAAACAAACTTCTTCATTTAAAATTTCTTCCTGATTTGATGATGACTCAACATTTTTCCCTTTTTCTTTATGTTCAAGAGAATCCATATAATCATATATTTCTTGTTGGAGAGGGTAAATTTATGGGGTTTTACTAGCTGGACTCATAATTAGTGATGGTACTTTTGGTTCTTATTCTCCTTCTAAATTAATAAACCTTGGAGACTATTAAGACTATTCACTGGTTGGTTTCTTAAGCTGTGCACTTGTTCTTACTTTCACTCGTGAATTTTCAACACACTTTTTCTTATTAATTTCTTCTTCCTTTATTCCTTTTGTCGATGGGATACTGTTGAGTTTCTTCCTTTTATATTCTTTTTTTTTAATTTTTTCCAAAACATTTACAAGAGGAACTTCATCATCAGAATTCTTCTGTGTTTTCCTATATTATTGTATTTTAGGTGCAGGTGAATCTTGGTCTTGAAGATCAGGGTTTGAAGAAAATTTTCATTGACTCCTACTTGTTTTGGAACTGGGTTCATCTCGCTAAACCTCCTTAAAATGTTTCGAACCAGAAAATCCTACCAATTATCTCCTTTACTCTTTAAATGAGCTTCAATCAAAATATTTACTAACCCATGATGATACAGAGCATTATCAATAAACTGTATTTTCCCTTGGATATTGGTAGCCATTTTTCTTTAACTACAGATCAAGAAATATGGTAAATTGATTTCATTTCCACTAGTTCAATGCACCAACAGCCAAGCATTATAGAAGAAAATATTCCCAAATCTACCCTCACAGGTTATAAACTTTGGAATGATCAATAAAAAGTTTCTACATTTTCATTTAGGGTTGTTACTAGAATTCCTTTCTTGAAAACAAAGATGTCCATACCTGGGTTTTTAAGGATGACCTCCCATTATTTCTCCTTAATTTCTCAGTTTTTAAACCAACTTTCCCTGTTTCTTGGTAATCTTGTAGCTTGTTCCATGAATGATTATGTCAAGACCAACTTGATATCCCCAATTTGTGCTTCTATTCCAACATAAGCCCGAGAAAACAATTTTGTGACTTCTTTCTCATACCCATCAAACTTCTCAAAGAAATGTAACCATTGTGCCTTCTACAATTTCTTCTTCACTTGTGGATAGGCTTCAAGAAACATGGTTCTATTTGGTTCAGGATTCACAAAAACACCCATGTTCAAGAAGTCTCAATCCCTAATTCCCAGTTTTTGACAGGGTTCTGGAATTTAACAAGGATGGGGATGGAATTTGGGTAGCAGTTGAGGTGTTTTAGGCATTGAAATAGAGCTGAAGGAAATGGAATATGATGTGAAGAAAATGAGATGGGATGTGAAGGAAATGGGATGACATACAGAGGAAGTGGAGTAATTCAAATGATAGGCATTTTTTTTTAGTAACGATTTCGTACACTTTTGATAAGACCTGCAGATATTAAATCATGAGAATCAATGTCATGTTATAGCAAGAGTAATTATTATGTGATATGGTAGATACATGGGTTATAATCATCAATTGATATCATAATTCAATTTTTCTTTTAATATTTGACTAGTATCTACATACCTTGTATTTTAACTTACTAATTTGTTGATTTGTTCTTTTGTAGGTTGTTTAGGTTGCTTTAGTTGTGATCTCCATTCAAGTTTCTTTGGTCGTAATCTGTCAAGTCAACTGCATAATTTCATGAGAGCTGCAGATTATGAACAATTATGTAGTTCTATTATCTTTTGTAAAATAGCTATATAATTAAATGGGACAAGAATAGGGAAATTAAAGAAAATTCAAGCTGCCAAGAATTCTTGGTTTTCAACTTAGATTTTCTATATAAACAAGGCATCAATGTTGGTTTTCATGGTTATACAATTTATTTTTCTATTTATTTATTTTCATACTTTATATATATATATATATATATATATATATATATATATATATGCCAAGAATTCTTGGTTTTCAGATTAGATATTCTATATAAAAAAGGCATCAATGTTGGTTTTCATGGTTATACAATTTATTTATCTATTTATTTATTTTCATACTTTATATATATATATATGAGGAAATAGAAAACAATCTGCAATATAAGTTGGAGAAGAAGAGAAATGTTTCCTAACTAACTTCAAATCAAGATTATCTTGGAGATTTCTAATTGTTGGTTTGAGGGGTCTTAACCTAGGTTCATATTTAAGGTTTACCAACAAACCCCTATACTACCGTCCCTTTTGTCAATAGCCCGCTTGCACAGGTCAACGTCTCACCGGAATTAGTATGGGAGGGTGCCAGAACCAGATTTCCGCACTCTAAGAGAGAGAAAGTTAATTAAAGTGGGTCCCTTATGTTAGGGTCCCATGATTTGGAAGATTGGTATACCAAATGACAGGGTAACATGGAACTAGTATTTGGAGTCCTAGGACCTAGCCTTCCTGGACTCAGAGAGGGATCTCTCTATCGGGTGCAAAGGATGTGTTATTTTTGCTTTAGGGTTTTGATTTTAGGCTACTTGTTAAGTGTAAGGTTTTGTTGATTGTTTTGGTTGGGTGAGATGAACTAGTAGAATAGGTGGAGTGAGAGGTATTTAAATAATTGGGATATGGAGTCAATAAAATTTAAGGTTGTCTCAATAATGAATCAGAGTGCAGTGCAAGGCCAATCTAGCAAGGTTAATGGATCCTTTAATTTTATGAGTGAAATGGGATGGACATCAAGTTTGTGAATAAGGTAGGGAAAAGGGCAATCAAGAATCCTTTGTCAAATACCTATGAACAAAGAGATCTTAAATATTAATTAGCACAAGATACTAAGCAAGATCTAGGGCAAACCATTTACTCTATGATAATATTTTAAACCAATAAATATCCAAGATAAACATGTCAGTGAAACATAGAGAGCATAAGAGCTTCTAACTTTAGTAAATTCACCTCCAGACTTTGTGAAAACATACAAGATCACAAATAACTTAATCTATGAAGAGAGAACTCCTAAAAATCATAAATCGAGCTATATAGAACTCTGAAACAAGTTGGTAGGCACGGACAAAGGGCAAGATCAAACGAGACCTCCTAGACTTAACCTAGAAAACAATATTCCAAAGAAAGGTTTCAATATAGAGTTTTGAAAGCTTCAAATAAGCAGGGCATACCATGAATCATAATTGTAAACTAGCATACTAACTGTACATGAAACAAAAACAAGTTTAGGTGGACCTAAGGAGAAATCAAGAATTCCTTAAGCTGACCAAACTGAGGAAAACATCAAGGCTATAACAAACACGAGGACTAAGGTGCCTCAAAGATCATGTCTCAACCTATACTTTTCTTATTTATAGCAACCAAGAAGGATGAAACATAATGATAACAAGAAAAAAATAAAAAATTTAAGAAGACATCACCATTCACCAAGCTAAGGAATCCTACAAACAAGCTTCTCCATCATCAAGCCAAACAAGCCATTCATCAACTCCACAACACCAATTTCTTCTCCAAGCTCATAAAAACCATATATTGCTCTCAAAGCTCATAAAATGACAAAAAAATACTTGAGGGCCTCATGCTATATTTATGGAGCAAAGGAGGACTAAAACCCTAAATATGGTAGGAAAATGTCAAATTCAACCATAAATGTCATTTTTGGCCAAGAGACCATGCAAGGCCCAAGGCACATAATATCCTAAGAAATAAATGCCATAATGACTATTTGCACCTAATTCTAGATTTTTTTGCCTCAAAAAACTCAGTAATATAATTTTACAATAAATGAGTGTGTTTTGTTGACTTTTGGTCCAAAACACACTTAGACAGTCTATGTGTGCAGCGCCACTGTAACAAAAAATAGGGTCTTTTGTGACTAAGTTTTGACCCCCTTCTCGATGCCGGATTTGGCTCCGTGATGGCTCGTTGGAAAGCTTAATGAGTCTAATTTCCAGAAATTCTTGATTTTTCCTAAATGAGTGCCATTTTACTATACAAAAATCCATTCTCCCAACAATGTTCTGTGCGCAACACCTTGCCTAAAAATGAGGCAAAATGGTCAAAATTTAGGTGTTTGTTGACCTTTTGGGGGGTCAAAACTGCTCCAAAAGGTCTGAAATTTTGTGAGAAAACTACTAATGATGAGAGGAATCCAAAAATGACAAGTTTGAAAGTTGAGATGCATGAGATTTTGGCTCAGTGCCAAGGGTGATGCGCTGGTGCTGCGCACAAAGGCCTCAAAATTTCAAAAAGACAAAATTCTGTTCAATTTTGCCCAAAATTGATGGAGTGGTCCCTCAAGAGGTCTTGGACAACTGTTGAGAAGCCTTAGCCAAAAATGCAAGGCTTTCATGCTTTTTTTCGTCTTTTAGGTTTTTTATCTCCATGAGGGCCTCCTTAAGTTTGGCACAAGCAAACTTGTTTTTCTTTGCATAGTGCTTGGTCATCTTCTTTTGGAAAGCAAGGCCCATTTTCACTTTCTTGAAGTGCTTGTGCTCATTCTTGTAATAATTAATGACACATTGTGCCATCTTGAAATCTCTTTTTCACTCCTTAAGTTGTGCATCTTTGGTTAGGAGTAGCAATCTGGTGGTCATCTCCTTATCCTCATTATCACTGTCTAGATCAATGAATTGAGGCTCTTGAGTAGCCCTCTTGATTCTCTTACTTCTCCTCACATTTACCTGCTTCTCACCCTTTTCCATTTTTTCCTTTCCCTTGTCCAATGGTTTGATAGCTGGAGAAGAGATGGCCCTTTTCCTTTTTGAGGCAGCAAACACATCTGTCTTCCCTATGTGGTATGTGCATATGAGAGGAGTGATGATGGTCTTGGTAGTGTTATTACCTTGGCTGTGACCCTTGGTGTTGTCATCAGCTCCTTTATCTTTACTATGGTCCCTATCAATCACCTCATGCTCTGTTTGATCACTTTTGTCTTGACCTTCAGCATCATCATCATCTTCAATTTCCTCACTACCTTCTATACTGCCACATTGGCCTTTAATTTGGTCAACAGCTTCTTCACTTGTCTCATTTTAACCTTGTCCCTCATTAGTGTCTTTCTCTTCATCATTCCCTGCACTGTCACTTTCATTCTCATTGTCACTGAGAGACTGATTAGTGTCATGATAGTCATGACAGCTGTCATGACTGTCATGACTATCTTTTTTGTTGTCCTTTTCCTCACTGACTATCCTATTAGTGACATTCTCTTCATCACTGTCTCCTTCATCAAATTCTTCTTGTGCCTCATTGTTTTCCTCTTCTTCATCTTCTATTTATTCTTCAATACCTTATGTTTCTTCATGTTCATTATTTTCATCCATTTTGTCACTGTTTGCACTATGACTATGCTCATCGTCATGCTCATGCACATTTTTCTCTTGACTGTCATGTTCATTTTCTTATTGACTGTCATCCTCATCATTTTCTTCACTATCGTCTAGGTCTTCATCTTGCTTATCAGCACCACCTTTTTCTATACTTGGGAGTGATTCATTGGTATCATTACCATCACTGTCTTCCTCCAAGTGCTCACTGTTTTTGTCTTCATGACTTCCATGTTCATCTCCTTCCACCTTGTCATCATCATCCTCTTGCTCTTGCTCATAAAAATGTGTCTACCCCACTATTTTCATCATTTCCACCATCATCTTCTTATTCATAATTGCCACTGTCAATCTCTTGTTCCTCTTTAGACTTTATCCCTGCCCTACAAATTTCTTCATCTCCACTTTCATCTGTTTGTTCCTCATTATCATTGTCATCATGTTCATTTGATGCATCAGGAGAAGAATAAAGAGGTAAGTTTCCTTGTGGAGAAGGCATAGGTGAAGGTGGTGGATCATGATCCCTGGGGGTGATGGAGGAGTGGAGGTAAGTGGGTGTGAAGTGGAAGAAAAAATTTACTGAATGAAGGCTTGGGGATTTTCAAATACATCATATGAGATGAAAAATTCCCAAGGGATTCCCTTCTTTTCATTTAGTGGGCATAACTCCTTTTCTTGACTACTGAAGCCATTTTTTCAATTCTCTGGTAGAGATAGTATGATAGGTTTAGCAATTTAACCCTGGTGAAGTGCATTAGCAGCCTTATCTGATATGAATAAAGCCTAGAGTACCTCCCCTCACAAGTGAAGTACTTGATGATCTGCCTCATCAGTGGGGCATATCTATCTAGCAGGTGGGAGAAGGGGAAAAAAGTCTTGCAGCCCTATTGATACCTAGGTTTGAGGAAGGGCTCATAGTAGCTTAAGGCCAATTTTTTCTGTTTCAACCATCTCTCACCCACATCTGGTATCCATGTGGCTTTAGCAATGGATTCGGATGATAGTTTAAATTTTACTCCTGCTAGGTTGACTTTGTGGTTTTGTAGGCTAAGAATGAACAACCTAGTCAAATCTGAGTGGTTTTGAACCTGTTTAACCCTCTCACAGAGCTGATAGCATCCAACATCTTTGAAAAATGCAAGGATTGTGGTAGAAGAGGTGATTTGAATTGTATCCAAGGGATCAAACATATTAGTTCTTTCTCCCTTATGTTTTGGCTTGATAGGCCCTTAGCCTTCATCACTACTGGTATTTACCTGCTCTTCAGACATAGTGACTAATTGTATCCTTGAACAAAATGGTTCTTAGCTTGGTGAGAGATTTAGGTCTAGGAGGAAAAATGAGTGATGGTGAGGGCAGATTTAACAAATGGAGGAAAAATGGAAGAGGTCTAGGAATTATTTCAAAGTTTTGAATGAGGCTTAGCTTGTACTGAGTGTATTTATGCTAATGATCACTCTCTAACTGGTAAATTTTTCCCTAGAAGGTTAAATGGGTGCTTGCCATGAATATTAGGGGTTTTAGCCAATATAGGTTTTGGTTACCCTTTTTTGACTATGAATGCAAAAATAATACCTGGAGGGCAAAGGACAGTGACCACCAACCTTGTCTAACTCATGCAGGAGCCTGGGTTAAATTTGAGGAGGAGAATGAGTGATTTTGAGAAATTTTTGGAAATTTTGGCCAAATCTCCTCTGTGCGTAGCGCCACCCGACTGGTCATTCCTGTCGAACCCTTTGTGCACAGCGCCACCCGATTGGCCATTCCTGTTGAACCCTTTGTGCGCAGCGTCGGGTCGGGTCGGGCTGTTGGGAGGCCTGTGCACAGTGCTGGGAGGCTATCGGCAAGTCGGGCTCCGAACTAGCTTTGTGCATAGCGCCACTGCCTGTGCGTAGCGTAGTTCTTTTTAGCATTGCCTCTTCTCACCTGTGTGTAGCGCCAAAGCCTCTATGTGTATCGCCTCCGCCTGTGCGCAATGCTGGAGAAAATTCAACCAGTTTGCAGAAAAACCCTTAAAAACATTTCAATGGCTCTCTATCTCTCCTTCAAAGACAAAAATGATTTGGGAAGAGGGAGAGGAGACCTTTACACTCCTTTTTGAAAAATATTTTTAGGATCAAAACCGCTTTTCTAATGTTTATTTCCCTTCTTACTTTTTACTGCCTTTTTGGTCTTTTTGTCCAATAGGTGGAAAAATTCTAAGAAAAAATGGTTTTTTCCCTGGCTGGAGCATCTTGGTGCTTCTCTTGGATTTACAAACCTTTTTAAACAAACTTAAACTTTTCCTCTTATCCACATTTTGGAAGCATGAACCTGTTTTTGAAAAGCAAAGGTCATTTTGAAAATTTTTGGAGAAAAACATCATTGAGTGACATTAGTGCTCCTTGAAGGTTTTCTCCACTTTATCCTTTTCATGAACTTCAAGACTTGTAAACATTAAACTTGTGATCATTTTGGCACCTTTACCTTGGAATATTTAGCCTCGCATCCTTTATGCCTTTGATTTCTTGGTGGATAAGACTGAAGAGAAGAATTTTGACCTTCTTTAACCTGACATTCTGTCATGTTTTCGCTTTGAAGCAGTGAAAACTTCCTGCTGTGAAAACCCTAGCAGTTGGTATCAAAAGCTCCTTTAGTCTTCATATGTGCCACCATTGTGAGATACATTAGGTTTGTTTGCCCTTATCAATCTTCCTGTAGGTAGCCATCTTTGACAGTCCTGCAGAAGTGTCACTCATGGCTAATATATCTCTTGCAGAATATACTTTTGATAAGGAAACCATTTTGGAGGCTTCTCTACTTCTTAGACCAATTACATATTTGTTCCTTTGATCATTTTGACAGTGGTATATCTCTGGTGGGAAAATTTAGCAGTTTAAACCTTTTTTTGTCTCCCCTTGGCCACTTTTTTTTTTGCAGCTGCCTACCCAACTTTTGCCTTTGATCCATTAGTGCCTTTTTTGGAATTTTGACACCTTATTTTCCCAATAGTAAACTCATGCTCAGTAATGATTTTATCCTTTGGCACTTTACCTTATGTTTGCCTCCTTTTGATCCTTTTTAATGCCTCTGACTGTACTTTTGAGAAGTCAAGCCCTTGCACTGATACTATTTGTCATTTTGTCCTTTTGGTGAGGTGGAATCAGTGCTTCTTTGTCAAACCCTAGAGGGAAGCTTGAATACCCCCTAAAATGCCATCTGTTGTTATGAAGGAGGGCTTATCATCATTTTTGACTTGTTTGTCATCCATTCCAAACTCCTAGGTTTTAGGGCTATTAGAAAAATTAAATAGTGTTGTCTTCTAAGTTCTCCAAAACCTTTCAAAACTCATTAATTATTTCTAAAAATCTTCAATGTGCACTGTATGGAGTTGAGGTGACCTTTTTCCTTGTAGCCCTTGTACTAATTTCCTGCTTTGGCACATTGTTTTCCCAATTAGTCACAGAAACCCTGATTCTCCAAAACATATGCCTCATGCCTTTCTCTTTGTTGTAGATGGTCTTCTTATGATGATTTCCCCCATTACCTTACCTCTCTTTAAGTATTATGGCCATCTTGATATTTTTTCAGTAATATGAGCAAGGGCAGTTGTCCCTTGCATAATTTGTGCACTAGGCCAAGGAGGCCCTTCTTGAATGACCTCTCTTTAAGTATTATGTCCATCTTGATATTTTTTCAGTAATATGAGCAAGGACAGTTGTCCCTTGCATAATTTGTGCACTAGGCCAAGGAGGCCTTTCTTGAATGACCCTTTGATCAATTTTTGACAAACTTACCTATCCCTCCTCTTATTTGAAAGCACTATCTTTACACAGGAAAAACATAGTTTTTTTAGGACACCAAATCCACCCTATGACCTGTGAAACCCTAAGTGACCTAGTGGGAGGTCCCTAGGACTTGGCTTTTGGACTGAAAACTTAGATTTTTGGGTCATCAAGTGTAAAACAGAGTTTATGATAAACTGATGTATTGAAGATCCAAAATCCAATTTACTTGGTTTATCTAAAGAGCCTACAGAGACAGTTTTAGGACTATTAATGCATAAGGCATTGTTGGAGATGTAGGAGGGATGGCTATTTTGTGGCCCTAGGTATCAGTAGAGAGGTTTTAGGCTTAAAATAAAAGCATAGCATTAAGGTAAAAGGTGACATAATAGAGACAAAAATGGTGACATGAGCCCATGATGGGTCTTCTGGGGTGGTTGAGTTGAGCTTGACATGATGGGATGATGAGATAGTGAAAAAAAAATATCTTAAGGATGATGAAGGGAGTGAGATTTCTCAAACTCACAATGTTCATGAACTTTGTTTCTAAAAATCTAGGGAAATCATTTAGTCATCTATGAAGGCAAAAATTACTAATGACTAACAGTGGCTCCACTTGGGGAGGGTAGTTCCTTTTCAGGAGGTGTCCAGAACTTTTTGATATTTGGCTTAATGGAGACTAGTGCTTCATCCATTGAGCATATTTTTACCTCTTTTCTCTTGCTGATGCTTGTTTTGAAGTTATGATCTTAATATATTTGAAAAACATGATCAAATCATATTCATCTCAACCCGCTCAATCTATTTTCCTAATATTTTTTTTCTTTCTTGGGTGCATTGGACTAGCCAACCATTGACATTTTTTCTTTTCAAAGAAAAACAAACTATCTACTTCTATCTTATTTCTTCCAAAAGTCCAGATTATGCTAATGAACATTTTGTTCTCTACCTAGACTATTCAACTGTCAAGATTAAACTGTTTGATAGGATTCATTCACTAAGCTATAAACATGAAATTGAAAACATGGTTTAAATTAGGATTAGAAATTCTGACTTACCATGGGTTTGGAGCATACAAACAAGATGCACACAAATGTTATTTTTGTACAAAATAAGACTAGAAAAATGAGGGTTGTGATACATTGTTTGCTATTCATCCCCATTTTTCTCCTTGGTTCTATTTTAAGCATGTGGAACCAGTATCTTTCTTCCCTAATCTATCTTTTGACAAGTCAAGTTTGCATAATTTGACTAACTATCTTCCACTAACTTATAAAAAATAAATTTAAAACATGTTTTAGCCATGATTAGGCTAGATGACTGAAACAATACTCCTTTATGAACTAGTAGTGGTATTTAGGTTTACACACTTTCAGTAGTTCTATTTTTTGGGTATGGGGATTTACCTCTTTTCAAATTCGCCATATTTTCAATTTATTTATTTTTTTGTGTTTTTTCTCTTTATAACCTTTATTTAAATCATGGTATGTACAATGAGTGAGAAATTCTAACTAAGACTCTAAATGGCCATGGTATTTGATCACCCTGTCATCCACGGGATCATCTACAACCCCTTTTCATTTATCTCTTGTAGATAAGGAACATGGCTATCTGTTTTTGAAGGCATGGTACAATTTTTCTTCCAAAATGTTTCAAATAGGCCAAGTTCTCCTCTATATTTCTTCCTTGAGTCTTGCTTCCAAAATTTATCACTGTGGAAGAAAATGTTTAGGTGAAGAAGGCTTTCTTCATTAGCCCCCAAACATATGAGGATGTCATCAATGCACATCATGGTGAAGAAGTTGAAAACAGGTGTCATAGCCCTTTGGAAGGTGTCTTTAGCATTCCTTGTTCCAGGAAAAGTTTGGTCAAACATGTAGCTATTCAAAGGAATTTTGAAAATGTCTTGGCGTTGACTGATTTGAAGTGGTATTATTTCATGGTTACCTGAAACACTACCAATCAATGTCATGTTGTTATAAATTCCTATCCTTGGGACAAGATGATTTATGTTGGGAAAAAGGTATTTGAACTCCATAGAGGCTTTGCCTAAGTGTCTAAATTCCATATATAGTCTGCATCCTTTGGCTTTCTTTGTTAGTGATACAAGTTGCCCAAGGGTTTCATAGTTCTTCTTGGAAAAAGGCCCCTTTTGAACAATGTCTATGTCTTCACGCTTTGAGATTTTACTCCTATACACAAAAGCATCCTAAAAATTCTTGCACAACCTTATTTATTTTAGTTTTGTGTGTAATGAAAAGACATTGGATAACTCAATCACTTTGGGCCTTCTTAGGTTGCCTACATTGTATTCCTCTATATCAGTTTCAACATACATCCTTTTAGGATTCATAGCAACATCTGTGAGAGTCAAAAGCTTTTCTGGAGGGACAAAAATTTCTAATAATGAAGTGTTTAGATAAGGTAAAAACATAAGACTCCTTTGATTCAGATTCCCCAAGATTTTTTTTCTATGAGGGCATCTTAGCATTTCGGGATAGGAAAAAGGGAAAAGTTGTGTTTATGAGGTTTTTCCTACCTTTGAGCAGCCTGTTTCACATTCTAAACTGACTATTGGTTTTGAGGTTTCATTTTTAGTTTGCAGAAAATCAAGTTTAGTTTTATCCTTATGTGCTTTTTTAGGGCTGCTATAGTTCTGAATGTTCATTTCTTCATGTAGAGACCAGTTTGGTTGTTGTAATGTGTCTTAATGTGTTTCAACTTCATACACCTGATCATCAATGTCTTCCTCATTATATAAGATGAAAGAATCAAGATCTAAATGAATAGAATAAAGAGGAGTATTGCCTAGCCTGTCTTGATTGCTAACCATATATTTCATATGTGACTCCCAGTATAATATTCTCATCTAATTGAAAACAGGGATGGTAGCATAGGACATATCTAGTTGAAGGTTCCCCTGAAGCTTTGCTCCCCAAGATCTGGATAGAAACATGCCATACTTGAGAGGAATATCTGCCACTACTATGTCCATGAGTAGATTCTTAGCCGGCACTTGTGCCAGGTTGACAAAAATATCCTTGACCAGGCCCAAACATTTGACCCTACTGAATCGAAAGAGTACAAGTCTTTGTAAGTTTTAATTATTTCCAAGCCTAATCTCTCCATCACGACTTTGGGCATGAGATTGTGGGAGGCATCGGAATCCAGCATGGCATTATGTAAGATTTTGTCATGTATGTTTAGGCTGATATAGAAAGGGGGAATGGCTCCTTCTTGATATTTTCCTTCTATTTTGGGTCCAAACAACAACTCAAGTGTGTCATCAGCCAGGTGTAAAGTGTCAACATCATTTCCTATGTTTATTACCTTCAAAATCTAAGAATTATACACTTGTTGAGTAACCAGTTCAGTGAGAGGCATAATTATCTTGATTTTGGAAATTTCTCCCTCAAAACTGAAAGGGACTTGTGATTTAGACATATTTACATCAATTCTATCAGCCATGATCCTTTCCACATTTTTAATTTGCTTATCCTGATTTGGAGCTTTAGTCAAAATGGTTTTCTCAGGGTCACTGGTGGAGGTAGTAGGTAATAGGACAACTAAGGTCATTTTTTGGCTGGCTAATTTTTCCTTTGTTTGTTTTAGCTTTCTTAACCATGGTGTTAACATTCTCTGTTATTTTCTTAGGGGTGTTTTCAGGTACTTTCCGAACAATAGTTTCTATTTGGTCTTTCTTGATATAATCTAGGTGATTTTTTCTCCTAAGATCATATTGCTTCCATGATGACATTTTCAAACCCCAAGCGATAGTTTTCAGAATCCTCATAGTTTGTGTTAGTTTGATCTAAGGAAAAGAAACCTTGTTCTTCTTTTGCAAGAAAAACATCATCTTCATTATCAGAACCTATTAGGTTAATATGGATTTCTTTAGGCTCTATAATTTCTTCTTCTTCTTCATATACACAGTTTTGTTGAAAGGGAGGTCTGATTTGTTGGTCACTTTCCCTTAGTTTGATTTGAGGAGTGCCTCTTCTGAAGTTCTGAGCTCTATTTCTGTTTTGGGAATTAGCTTGGTTTTCTCTAGGAGGTTTCCTTTCGTTCAAATTTATCATATCTATCATTATCTCCACAATTCTCATTAGGCTGTCTATTTTGGTATTAGAAGAGGAGGTTGAGGGCATGGTTTCATCCTTGTAGGTTACTCTCTTTTCTGATTTTAACCTAGTTCTCTTTTCAATCAAGTTAATCTCTGCACTAATAGCTGCTTTTTGCATTTCTTCTAAGGTTTCAGGGTCTCTTTCTCTCAATTGGAATGTCATTTCAGGGTCAAAACCTTTAGGAAATTTCACAAGTGCTAGGCCTTGTGGAGGTTTCATGTGAGGTGGGAGGGCATTGTACACACTGTTAAACCTGGTGCAATAGTCTTGCACACTTTCCCCTACATTCCTTTTAAGATTACTATATTCAGACAAGATTTGGAGGGGTTTTTTTTTTACTTCCCACTTGTTTATGAAAGTTTGGTAGAGGGAAGGGAGATCATGTATTGAATTAGAAGTTAATGCTTTGAACCATTTTTTTTCCTCTCCTCCTAAACTTTTTGCAAAGATCCTCATCTTAATAGTTTCTTCTTATATCTCCATGTAATCAAAATCATCATCAATCCTATCTACATGTTGTTGGGCAGTGATGGATTCAACCCCTGTGAAATGAGGGATCTTGGACTGATAGTCATTTGGCAAAGGCACTAGGGGTTGAGGTAAAACCAAGGGGGCATACCAAGCTGACATGATGGGAGCTAATGGGGGATTTACAAGAGGAGGGTTAGTTAAAGGAGGTTTATGATGAAGTGGAGTAGTTTTCACAATGGTGGTATGGATGGGTGTGGTGGAAGTGCTTGGACAAATAAACTAATTTTGTTTAGATTTGGTATGGAAAGAGTTGAAGTGATGGAGAAGCTGAAAGTCAAGTGGTGTGGAAGGAGAGGCTTCTCTACTAGAAATCTACAACAAATCTAATTGTTCAAGGTTAGTTTGGTCAATATCAGTTTGAGACCTATTTCTTAAGAGGTTCCTTGTATGGTGCAAGTCAAACTAGGGATCTTGCAAAGCTATAAGATGTTTAGGTACGGAGCTCGCTCTATGGATGGTCCTAACAGTGGTTAAGTTTCTGGATCTATAATTTTGCCACAAAATCTTCTCTGGGTCATCAACTATGTTGGGAGGGTTTGGGTCCAGATGAGATCTGGTACTGATCCTATGTGAAGCTAGATTTCAAATTTTGAAATTAAGAGAGTCTGAAATTTTTGGTACTATTTTCTGAAGGTTGACCTCTCTTAATGCTAGGTAAACTCTTACAATATATAAGTGGGTTCATAAACTTCTTAGGGTTGGTTTGAAACAAATCTAGGAAGTCAAATGAGTTTTAATGAAGCAATAGGTGTACTGGAGGCTAGTGGAGTCGCCAGGTGGACATTTTTTATTGTTTTAAGAATGCATGTTTATGGTCCACCACCAATGACTGACAAGAAACCAATCTAAGGGTGTTTTTGGGCTATCTGAGTTTTATTTTTGTAGTTTTAAGGTTTGTAAGAGTGTCCTATGGCTGAATCATGATTTTTCTAAGATGTTGAAACAAATAGAGTCTACTCTTGGCTATCAGTTGAGTTCTCTATGATTTATCAAAGGTTTCTAAAGTCCTAAGGGATACTTAGTTTTTCAATGACTCAGAAGGTCCCACCGTGATCGCCATAATGTTAGTGTGGCGATGAGGTGGCGACAAATCAATAGATACTATGTAAGAAGGGTTTATGAAGTCCTAAGGAATACTTAGATTGTCACTAACTCAGAAGGTCCCACCGTGATCACCAGAATGTTAGGGTGGCGATGAGGTGGCAGATTCACTGGTTTTTCTAAGTCGAATTGAGGGTCTAAAGAGTCTTAAGAGGTATTCGGGCAACTATATACTCAGAAGGTCCCACTGTGATCGCTAGAATGTTAGTGTGGCGATGAGGTGGCAGATTCACTAGATTTTCTAAGTCTAACTGAGGGTCAAATGAGTCTTAAGATGTATTCAAGCAACTATATACTCAGAACGTCCCACCGTGATCACCATAATGTTAGGGTCTCGTGATTTGGCAGATTGGTATACCAAATGATAGGGTAACATGGAACCAGTCTTTGGAGTCCTAGGACCTAGCCTTTCTGGACTCAGAGAGGGATCTCTCTATTGGGTGCAAAGGATGTGTTCTTTTTGCTTTAGGGTTTTGATTTTAGGCTAGTTGTTAAGTGTAGGGTTTTGTTGATTGTTTTGGTTGGGTGAGATGAACTAGTAGAATAGGTGGAGTGAGAGGTCTTTAAATCATTGGGCTATGGAGTCAATAAAAGTTAAGGGTGTCTAAATAATCAATCAGAGTGCGGTGCAAGGCCAATCTAGCAAGGTTAATGGATCCTTTAAGTTTATGAATAAAATGGGATGGACATGAAGTTTGTGAATAAGGTAGGGAAAAGGGAAATCAAGAATCCTTTGTTAGATACCTATGAACAAGGAGGTCTGAAATATTATTAGCACAATATACTAAGAAAGAGCTAGGGAAAACCATTTAATCTATGATAATATTTTAAACCAATAAATATCCAAGATAAACATGTCAGTGAAACATAGAGAGCATAAGAGCTTCTAACTTTAGTAAGTTCACCTACAGACTTTGGGAAAACATAAAAGATCACTTATAACTTAATATATGAAGCGGGAACTCCTAAACATCATAAATCAAGCTATAGAGAACTCTGAAACAAGTTGATAGGCATGGAAAAAGGGCAAGATTGAATGAGACCTTTTTGACTTAACCCAGCAAACAATATTCCAAAGAAAGGTTTCAAGATAGAGTTTTGAAAGCTTCAAATACGCAGGGAATACTGTGAATCATACTTGTAAACTAGCATAATAACCATACATGAAACAAAAAAAAGTTTAGGTGGACCTAAGGAGCAATCAAGAATTCCTTAAGCTAACCAAATAGAGGAAAACATCAAGGCTATAACAAATAGGAGGAATGAGGTGCCTCAAAGAGCATGTCTCAACCTATACTTTTCTGATTTATAGAAACCAAGAAGGATGAAACATAATGATAACAAGAAAAATATAAACAAGTTAAGAAGACATCACCATTCACCAAGCTAAGGAATCCTGCAAACAATCTTCTCCATCATCAAGCCAAACAAGCCATTCATCAACTCCACAACACCAATTTCTTCTCCAAGCTCATAAAACCCATATATTTCTCTCAAAGATCATAAAATGCCAACAAAATACATGAGGACCTCATGCTATATTTATGGAGAAAAGGAGGAATGAAACCCTAAATATGGTAGGAAAATGTCAAATTCAACCATAATGTCATTTTTGGCCAAGAGACCATGCAAGGCCCAAGGCACATAATATCCTAAGAAATAAATTCCATAATAACTATTTGCACCTAATTCTAGATATTTTTGCCTCAAAAAACTTAAAAATATCATTTTACAATAAATTAGTGTGTTTTGTTGAATTTTGGTCCAAAACACACTTAGACAGTCTCTGTGCGCAACACCACTGTAACAGAAAATAGGGTCTTTTGTGACTAAGTTTTGGCCCCCTTATCGATGTCGGATTTGGCTCCGTGATGGCTCGTTGGAAAGCTTGATGAGTCTAATTTCTAGAAATTCTTGATTTTTCCTGAATGAGTGCCATTTTCCTATACAGAAATCCATTCTCCCAACGCTGCTCTGTGCACAATACCTTGCCTGAAAATGAGGCAGAATGGTCAAAATTTAGGTGTTTTTTGACCTTTTGGGGGGTCAAAACTGCTCGAAATGGTCTAAAATTTTGTGAGAAGACTACTGATAATGAGAGGAATCTAAAAATTTCAAGTTTTCAAGCTAAGGATGCATGATATTTTTGCGTAATGCCAAGGGTGTTGCGCACAGAGGTCTCAAAATTTCAAAAAGACAAAATTTTGTTCAATTTTTCCCAAAATTGGTGGAGTGGTCCCTCAAGAGGTCTTGGACACTTGTTAAGAAGCCTAAGCCAAAATTTCAAGGCTATCATGTTGTTTTCCTCTTTTATGTTTTTTCTCTCCATGAGGGCCTCCTTCAGTTTGGCACAAGCAAACTTGTTTTTCTTTACATAGTGCTTGGTCATCTTCTTCTGGAGAGCAAGGCCCCTTTTCACTTTCTTGAAGTGCTTGTGCTCATTCTTGTAATACTGAATGACACATTGTTCCATATCGAAATATCTTTCCTGCTCCTTAAGTTGTGTATCTTTGGTTAGGAGTAGTAATCTGGTGGTCATCTCCTTGTCCTTATTGTCACTGTCTAGATCAATGAATTGAGGCTTTTGAGTAGCCCTCTTGATTCTCTTACTTCTCCTCACCTTTACCTGCTGCTCACCCTTTTCCATATTTTCCTTCTCCTTGTCCCATGGTTTGATAGTTGGAGAAGAGACGGCCCTTTTCCTTTTTGAGGTAGCAAACACATCTCTCTTCCCTCTGTGGTATGTGCATGTGAGAGGAGTGATGATGGTCTTGGTAGTGTCCTTACCTTGGCTGTGACCCTTGGTGTTGTCATCAGTTCCTTTGTCTTTACTGTGGTCCCTATCAACCACCTCATGCTCTGTTTGATCATTGTTGTCCTGACCTTCAGCATCATCATCATCTTCAATTTCCTCACTACCTTCTATAATACCACATTGGCCTTTAATTTGGTCAATAACTTCTTCACTTGTCTCACTTTAACCTTGTTCCTCATTAGTGTATTTTTATTCATCATTCCCTGCACCGTCACTTTCATTCTCATTGTCATTGAGAGACTGATTAGTGTCATGACTGTCATGACTATCTTTTTTGTTGTCCTTTTCCTCACTGACTGTCCTATCAGTGACATTCTCTTTATCACTCTCTCCTTCATCAAAATCCTCTTGTGCCTCATTGTTTTCCTCTTCTTGATGTTCTATTTCTTCTTCATTACCTTTTGTTTCTTCATGTTCATTATCTTCATCCATTTTTTCACTGTTTGCGCTATGATTGTGCTCATTGTCATGCTCATGCACATTTTTCTATTGACTGTCATGTTCATTATCTTGTTTATTGTCATCCTCATAATTTTCTTCACTATATTCTAGGTCTTCATATTGCTCATCAGCACCACCTTTTTATGTACTTGGGAGTGATTCATTGGTATAATTACTATCATTGTCTTCCTCCAAGTGCTCACTATTTTGGTCTTCATGATTATCATGTTCATCTCCCTCCTCCTTGTCATCATCATCCTCCTTCTCTTCCACATCAAAATTTGTGTCTGCCTTATTGTTTTCATCATTTCCACCATCATCTTCTTTTTCATCATTGCCACTGTCAACCTCTTGTTCCTCTTTGGACTCTATCCCTTCCCTATTGATTTCTTCATCTCCACTTTCATCTTCTTGTTCCTCATTATCATTGTCATCATGTTCATTTGATGCCTCAGGAGAAGAAGAAAGAGGTAAGTTTCCTTATGGAGAAGGCATAGGTGAAGGTGATGGATCATGATCCCTGGGGGGTGATGGAGGAGTGGAGGTAAGTAGGTGTGAAGTGGAAGGAAAACTTTGTTGAATGAAGGCTTGGGGATTTGAAAATACATCATGTGAGATGAAAGCTTCCCAAGGGATTCCCTGCTGCTCTAGCTGATGCAAAACAATCATCTTAACCAAGTAGTGGTGAAAAATGCTTTTCATTTGGTTGGAATAACTCCTTTTCTTGACTACTGAATCCATTTTTTCAATGCTCCGGTAGAGATAGTATAGTAGGCTTAGCAATTTAACCCTAGTGAAGTGCATTAGCAACCTTATGTGGTATTAATAAAGCCTGGAGTACCTCCCCTCACAAGTGAAGTACTTGATGATCTGCCTCATCAGTGGGGCATATCTATCTAGCAGATGTGAGAAGGGGAAAAAGGTCTTGCAGTGCTGTTGATACCTAGGTTTGAGGAAGGGCTCATAGTAGCTTAACACCAATTTTTTCTGTTTCAACCATCTCTCACCCACATCTGGTATCCCTATGGATTTAGCAATGGATTCAGATGATAGTTCAAATTTTACTCCTGCTAGGTTGACCTGGTGATTTTCTAGGCTAAGAATGAACAACCTCGTCAAATCTTAGTGGTTTTGGTCTTGTTTAACCCTCTCACAGAACTGATAGCATCCAACATATTGAAAACATGCAAGGATCATGGGAGAAGAGGTGATTTGAATTGTATCCAAGGGCTCAAACCTATTAGTTCTTCCTCCCTTGTGTTTTGGCTTGAGAGGCCCTTGGCCTTCATCACTACTGGTATTTACCTCCTCTTCGGACATATTGACTGATTGTATCCTTGAACAAAATGGTTTTTAGCTTGGTGAGAGCTTTAGGTCTAGGGAGGAAAAATGAGTGATGGTGAGGGCAGATTTTAACAAATGGAGGCAAAATGGAAGAAGTTTAGGAATCCTTTCAGAGTTTAGAAGGAGGCTTAGCTTTTACTGAGTGTATTTATGCTAATGATCACTCTCCAACTGGTAAATTTTTCCCTAGAAGGTTAAATGGGTGCTTGCCATGAAGATTAGGGTTTTTAGCCAATTTAGGTTTTGGTTACCCTTATTTGATTATGAATGCAAAAAGAATACTTGGAGGGAAAAGTAAAGTGACCACTGACCTTGTCTAACTCATGCAGGAGCCTGGGGTAAATTTGAGGAGGAGAAAGAGTGATTTTGAGATATTTTTGGCAATTTTTGCCAAATATCCTCTGTACGCAGTGCCACCCCACTGGTCGTTCTTTTCTAGCCCTATATTTGCAACGTCGGGTTGGGTCGGGCTATTGGCATGCCTGTGCGCATCACTGGGAGGCTGTCGGTGAGTCGGGCTCAAAACTGGGCATGTGCGCAGCGCCACCGCCTGTGCGTAGTGCCGACCCTCCTGTGCGTAGCGCAATGCTTTTTAGCACTACCTCTTCTCACCTATGCATAGTGTCGAAGCCTCTGTGCGTAGCGCCTCCGCCTATGCGCAACACCAGATAAACTTCAACTAGTTTGTAGAAAAACCCTTAAAATCGTTTCAATGACTCTCTATCTCTCCTTCAAAGAAAAAAATGAGTTGGGAAGAGGGAGAGGAGACCTTTATACTCCCTTTTGAAAAGCATTTTTTGGATCAAGCCCACTTTTCTAATGTTTGTTTCCCTTCTTAGTTTTTACTAAATTTTTGGTATTTTTGTCCTGTAGGTGGCAGAATTCTAAGAAAAAATGGTTTTTTCCTTGGCTGGAGCATCTTGGTGTTTCTCTTGGACTTACAAACCTTTTTAAACAAACTTAAAATTTGCCTCTTATCCACGTTTTGGAAGCATGAACCTATTTTTGAAAATCAAAGGTCATTTTGACAAATTTTGGAGAAAAAAGTCATTCAGTGATATTAGTGCTCCTTGAAGGTTTTCTCCGCTTTATCCTTTTCATGAACTTCAAGACTTGTAAACAGTAAACTTATGATCATTTTGGCACCTTTACCTTGGAATATTTAGTCCCGCATCCTTTATGCCTTTGATTGCTTGGTGGATAAGACTGAAGAGAAGAATTTTGACCTTCTTTCAACTGAAATTTTGTCATGTTTTCTCTTTGAAGCAGTGAAAACTTCTTTTTGTGAAAACCCTAGTAGTTGGTATCAACAGCTCCTTTAGTCTTCATATGTGCCACCATTTTGAGATACATTAGGTTTGTTTGACCTTATCAATCTTCCTGTAGGTAGCCATCTTTGACAGTCCTGTAGAAGTGTCACTCATGGCTAATCTATCTGTTGTAGAATATACTTTTGATAAGGAAACCATTTTGGAGGCTTCTCTGATTTTTAGACCAATTACATGTTTGTTCCTTTGATCATTTTGATAGTGGTATATCTCTGGTGGGAAAATTTAGTAGTTTAAACCATTTTGTGTCTCCCCTTGGCCACTTATGTTTTCGTAGGTGCCTACACAACTTTTTCCTTTGATCCCTTAGTGCCTTTTTTGGAATTTTGACACCTTATTTTCCCAATAGTAAACTCATGCTCAGTAATGATTTTATCCTTTGGCACTTTACCTTATTTTTTCCTCCTTTTGATCCTTTTTAATGCCTCTGACAGTACTTTTGAGAAGTCAGGCCCTTTCACTAATACTCTTTGTCATTTTGTCATTTTGGTGAGGTGGAATCAGTGCTTCTTTTTCAAACCCTAAAGGGCAGCTTGAATACCCCCTAAAATTCCATCTTCTCTTATGAAGGAGGCCCTATCATCATTTTTGATTTGTTTGTCATTCTTTCCAAACTCCTAGGTTTTAGGGCTATTATAAATAGTAAATAGTGTTGTCTTCTAAGTTCTATAAAACCTTTTGAAACTCATTAATTATTTCTAAAAATATTCATTGTGCACTGGTTGGAGTTGAGGTGACCTTTGTCCTTCTAGCCCTTGTACTGATTTCCTTCTTTGGCACATTGTTTTGCTAATTAGTCACAGAAAACCTGATTCTCCAAAACATATGCCTGCTACCTTTCTCTTTGTTGTAGATGGTCTTCTTGTGATGATTTCCCCCATTACCTTACCTCTCTTTAATTATGATGGCCATCTTGATCTTTTTGCAGTAATATGAGCAAGGGAAGCTGTCCCTTGCAGAATTTGTACACTAGGCCAAGGAGGCCTTTCCTAAATGACCCTTTGATCAATTTTGGGCAAAGTTACTTGTCCCTCCTCTTCTTTGAAAGTAGTATCTTTACATAGGAAAGACAGAGCTTTTTTAGGACACCAAATCCACCCTATGACCTGTGAAACCCTAGGTGACCTAGTGGGAGGTTCCTAGGACTTGGATTTTGGACTGAAAACTTAGATTTTGGGGTCATCAAGTGTAAAACTGAGTTTTTGATAAACTGATGTATTGTAGATCGAAAATCCAATGTACTTGATTTATCTAAAGAGCCTATAGAGACAGTTTTGGGACTATCAATGCATAAGGCATTTCTAGAGATGTAGGAGGGATGGCTATTTGGTGGCCCTAGGTAGCAGTAGAGAGGTTTTAGGCTTAAAATAAAAACAAAGCATTAAGGTCAAAGGTGACATAATAGAGACAAAAAGGGTGACATGTGCCCATGATGGGTTTTCTGGGGTGGGTGAGCTAAGGTTAACATGACGGGATGATGAGATAGTGAAAAAAATTATCTTAAGGATGATGAAGGCATGAGATTTCTAGAACTCACAATGTTCATGAACTTTGTTTCTAGAAATCTAGGAAAATCTTTTAGTCATCTATGAAGGCAAAAATTACTGATGACTACCACCTTCATATCTAACAGACCTGCGTTGGAGAAGACCTAACACAAAAACCCTTAACAGTATATTGGATAAATGAATCAAGCGAAGCTCATAAACCATTAGATACTATGTTAACAGAGGCAAGGTGACTTAATCATAACTAGATCGATGCAATTACTCCTTCTTATAGTATCGCATCCATGTGCGCATAAATAAATCATCAGTATTAAACAAGCTATATAATCTCAGAAATAACATACAGCGCAACCAATAACCATAACATAGAAATACTGAGATATCACAAAATATTCTTCTCATCCATTCATATTCAGATCCAACTTACATACTCTATTTACTAGCCCACACACACAGCTAGCGGGGTCCGCACACAGTAGGACTTAGGGTCTCTTCGCACACAGCTAGTAGGATCCCTTACCTAGACAATCCACACAATAGATCTCTACAATTTGTATCCAAGCTTTATCAAAATCAAAACTTACTTCTATACTTGACTTAACCATCTATTTATATCATATTAGCATGCGCTACTCTATGGTCCACAAACCGTGGTTTGAGGACTCTTGGTCTACCCTTTGAACCATTACAATTCATTGGGGGCTTTGACCTGACCCAAAGCCCCTCTGCTAGACTAAAATACTGAAAAATATTACAAAATTGTACCAAAATTGTTGTTAGGGGACCCCGCTCCAACAAGCCCCCAACACAACTTATGACTTCTCGAGTCATAGTGGCAGTGGGGTATTCATCTTGGCTTGGATTTTCTCAACTGCAGCGGAAAATGGGAGTAGGAATTTGTGACTCTATGTGGCTGCATTCTGTGTGATGTCGACCTAATTTTATGAAGTTGGTCCTTCAGTATCTATAGTGACGCTCTCTAGGGTCTGGTTGAACTGGTTTACTACCAAATCTAAGTCCTACGACAGCTTGAAAGCTTCATCGGCCCATGGCTTCAAATGGTCACTAAGAACTTGCTTCTTGTTGCAGATATCCTCAATTTCATCTTGGAGAGCGTGGATGGTCCAAAGATGCGATAAGCATTGTGCTGCCATGAGGGTGGGCATGGTAGCTTTCATCTATTCAAAATATTTATCTTTCTGGCACAGCTCCTGGTTGAATTGGTGGAGGAGGAGATCACATTGCACCATGGACCATAGTCCCATAGTAGTATCTAACAAGTCTGAACCCTTGGTGGTCTATGCTAAAATGCTGCTTGAGGCTTCCTTGACTAGCGTGGCTTGCTGGGCACCCGCCGTGGGAGGGGTCTTTGGCTGCAACTTGGTTTGTAGTGCAACACTTTGTTTCTCCAGATCTGCTTTGACAGCTTGTACTTCTATCTTGGATGCCTTCAATGCAGCTACAAAGCCTTCAACCTTGGCCTATGACGCAATCGAGGCAGTAACTACTTATGGCATGTATTCACATAGTCGGTATATCATATGTTCTAATTCATCTTGCAGCGCAACTCCAGTGATATATGCTGCCTGAGCTTATGTAGTTTCGGCAACTTTGGCCACAATTGTTTGCTCGGCCTCACTTAGTTGCTGTTGTGCCCGCATTTCTTTTTCTTGGAGCTCTTCGGAGATAAATAAGTAGAGAGCGTATAGCTTCTCACCCGTTAATCTCGCAACATCGAGATTGACCATGGAACATGCGTTGACTTGTTTGCATAGGACCATAGGTACTACAATGAATGTCGTGCCCGGGAGGGGGAAGATCCTACTCTCGGTCACTGTGGCCAAGGCTGCAACTATGGATGGATGGCTCGCTTGACTCTGCCTCACCTGGTACATTCTCGCTTGAATCATATCTGCTTTTAACTGAAGGATCTGCAAGCCAGACTGCAAGGCCTCCATCACGGACTTGTCTTGATCTTCGAGGGCAGCTCATCGGTCTTCAGATGCAATAGTGATAGCATTCATGATATTGTACATGTTGTCCTCTATTAAAGTGACCTTTGATTCCCTTCCAGCCTTATCGGCCTTGCGCTTCTTTCTATGGCCTTTGGGAGGCTCGCATATGTGCTTTTTTCCTCGTGGTGACCCTGTGCCCACCCCACCAAGCCCTTCAACCTCCACGTCCCACTGAGATTCTTACTCGGCCCCCTTGGTGGCATCTTTGGGGGTTTCCTTAGTTGTTGGTTTCTCCGTGGAGCACACCTTAGTCTCCTTTGTTGTACTTGGCGGGAAAACATCTTTCAAGGTTGTGTCCTTTTCAAAGGTGCCTGCTGTGACTAGGGAAGATGATTTTAAGCTAAGTTTCCATGCCGACGGCCAGGTCATGATGACTTGATCAATCTCCACCTCCGTGGCCATATACAGAAGGTTGTACCACGCTTGACCCTTGTGGGATATAATCTACACATTGTGCATGGTGACGTGGAATTTAGCGATGCACTTGTATTTTTCATACACCACCAGGGGAAATTTTAAGGAGGGAAGTTTTTTCTTAAAGTTTAGAAACCTTGGCGAATCTTACTAGCCTCTAATAGACAAATTGTAAAATTTTTGATGATATTTTTGTAAGATTATGTAGATTTATGATTATATTATATTCATATATATAATATATTGGCAATTTTTAAGGTAAATTAATTTCATACTCTAAAAATTTCGCGAATATTTTTTAGAAAAAAATGTAAATTGGCGAATCCTTTTTTTGGAAAAAGTATAGGAAATTAGCCCACCTGAGAATATTAGCCCCTAAAATTTTCCTTGTACACCACGGGTGACAAGCGCAGCCAAGAATTAATTGATGTTTCCAGCGCACAATTGAAAAACACCCAGAACACCTTGTTCTCCTCAATGTTCTTGGAATCCTTAGAATTCGAAAGGTTCACATACCGCGTGCCTTCACAAACATTTGGCTCGAGCTCAGGGAGCACCGCATCATCATGTGTCTCCCATGCAATCAAGGTGATCAAAAAGAAAATACATGAGTAAAAAAATGCCTTTCCCTGATCATGCATCTCACGCACATTGTCTAAAAATTCCTTACAGAGGTACTGCGACCAGTTGTAGCAGACCCCTTTCTCGCACTGTCCGGTCAGCTAAATCATATAGGTAGGGATGGCCGATGCCCAGCATTTATGCATCATTTTACATGCACACAGAAGAGTACCCATGCGCACTCTTGGTTCGATGATGATTTCTACAATGAACCCCCTCTTATCGCAATCAAATTTATATTTTCCCGCACTTCTTCTGCTACCTTTTTCTCATATTTATTGTCGAATACCTTCATGGGATGGGGCCCCTGCATGGGTAGGACGATGATTCTATGAATTAACACAGTGTCGATCAAAATATGGCGTTGGATCCACAAGCACCAATCGTGGATCAGTGCCAATAACTGGCGCATAACTAGGCTAGTGATAGGATATTGCCCAAAATGGGGGATGCATAGCAAATTTAATATCCCGGAGGCCTCCAGCCCATGCGCCCATGGCATTGGTTCCAGCTTCGCCACATTTCTGTAAAACACTCATTCATGATATAATTCTGGGGCCAGATCCAAGAAGGCGTATTCATTTGCGAGGTCATGGTCATCAAACTTGATGGAGGGAAGGCTCCCAAACATGTCGCTAATCAAACGGACCTCCTGCGGAACCAGCGACATTTGCAGATATTGGCGGAAAACATCGACATTATTGGGGGTGTGCATCGTGGGTTTTCTTGGTTTAACGTATGCTAGCAACTAGGAGAGCATATCCACCAGCAGAGCTTCCTCCTAGGCTATCATGGGGTGCTTCAAAGGATTGGGCGATCATGGCTGAAACACCTGCCAAGGGGAATGCGCAATCTTAGGGGAGGTGCACGTTTTTACCGAATTCCACTTCGTGTCTTTCTCCTTCCCTTTCTCCTTTCCTTGCTCCTTGACATTCTCCTTCCCCTTTCAATTTCCCTTGGCCGACATAGACATGACCTCTTCAATGTCGAGGGTTACCTCAAACACATCTTTAGACCCAATTTCCATAGAGGTCATTACAGGCGACGACTCGATGGGGTTAGAAGCAATCGTTTTTGCATGGAATATAAATTCAGGGTTGCTACTATCTAAGGGGGTCGCTCGCCTAGACATACATATGGTGAATTCACACAACACATAGAATTCCCAGTAGAGCACAGGGCGTAATAATTTCAGAAAGAAAAGGAACCGATTATGACCTGCATCCCTCTTTTTATAGCCTCCCATGAGTAAAAATTGTCAGATTGGTCTTAAATGTGACTTACCATCAAGGAAACGGTAAAAATTCCTCACATATCATTCTATTAATTTCCAAATACCTGCTTCATTCAAAGGTAAAATCGTTTTTTCTCCTAGTTTTACTGTTCCAACGACTAGTTTTTCTAGCTGCACACTACCGCTACACCTCACTCGTACCTTTTTGCGCCTCCTTACCTATGCACTACCCCTGCGCACCTATTGTACCTCCCTTCACCTTTCCTTCCTTGTGTGCACAAAATTCATTATACAGATAATCCGACCATACAGTAATTTGGTAGGTGCCAGGTTGTCCCTGTAAGGTTTCAGACGACTTCCATCAACATATTCGGGCATGTAGTCTCTGCGCAGCGTAGCTAACTTGACCGCACCACTATCTGTAATCTATTTTACTATGTATGGACCCAAACAGTGCTTACGGAATTTTCCTGGGTGGCAAGCAAACTCGCTGTCATAAAGCAGCACCAATTCTTCTTCCTTGAATACCTTCTGTCGGATGTGTCGATCATGCCAAGATTTTTCTCGAGCCTTCTGGACCTGCTGGTGAAAGTTAGAAATGAACCGATCGTCTTCCAAGGCAACCAACTATGCCAAGCGTTCCTACATGATGTCAGGTTCTTCCATGTATGTAAAATCTGCAATGCATAAGCTAGGGAAAATATATTCCATGGGCATGATGGCCTCCTTCCCATAGACCAACTTGAAAAAAGTTTTCCTGGTCAATTTTTTGTAGGTGGTCCTATAAGCCCAAAGCACTAAGGGGATGCACACGTCCCAATCGCTTTGATCAACATTAAGGACCTTATTGAGCACATGTTCCAATTTTTTTTTGAAATCTTCCACCACCCCAATAACCTGTGGGTGATATTGGGTACTCTTGGCATGATGGATCTGGAATTCTTCAGTGAGAGCTTCAATAGTTTCATTAACAAAATTCCTCTCTCGCTCAATAATATCTTTGAGCAACCAAACCTAGTCAGAATATGCTCAAAGATGAATTGCACAACAATATCTGCAGTGTAATCCTTCACAGCCTTTGCCTCCTCCCATCTGGTCACATAATCAGTGGTAGTGATGATGTATCATGCACCAATCTTCTTTCCCGGGGGATTGATAGGTCCTACAAAGTCTATAGCCCATTTTTTGAATTCCTGCAAATTAATCTATGGTTGTAGGGGCATCTCATCTCTGTGTGACTATTTCCCTATTCACTGGCATGCATCACACGCGTGGCAGTATGCATGGGCATCACTATGCAATGTGGGCCACCACAACCCAACCCTCAGTACCTTCTGTGTAGTTTCTCTTCCTACGTAGTGTCCTCCTTTCACCCCTCCATGGGCCTCAACCAAGATAGCTTTTCTTTCTTGTTCTAATACATATCTCCGCAATACCTCATCTGCTCCCAATTTGTATAATTGACTGGAAATTATCATGAAATTAGCTGCGCAGGCCACGAAACCCTTTTTATGTTGCAGTAAATAGTCTGTAAGTGCCATCCCCATGGTCAAGAAATGAATAATGTCTGCAAAGTTCTTGTCAACCACCTTGATAGAAAAAATCTGCCCATCGGGTAACCCTTCTTCTAGATTAGTTGGCTCTTCCCCACCCTCAATTCGAGACAAATGATTAGGTCTGTCATTCAGTCTCCCGAGCTTCATAATAATTTCAAAATCATACTCCTAGAATAGCAGTAACCATCTACAAATATTCCTCCCCCAACACAGGCTCATTGACCAGGTATTTTAAGGTAGAATGATCAGTTAACATCTTGAAGTGTCCTCCCAATAGATAGTGTCTATATTTCTGTAGGGTATACACCATTGCCAATCCTTCCCATTCAGTAGTAGAGTAGTTATGCTCTGCACAATAAATTTTCCTGCTAGCAAACACAACCGGGTGATCGATGTCTCCTTATCCTGGCTGTGCTAAGACTGCTCCCGAGGCTATCCTGATGCATCCACATGTACATGAAAGACCTTCACTCAATCTGGAAATATGATAATAGGTGCAGTGACCCTATTTTCCTTCAGTAGTTCAAAATTCTTCTAATACTCCTCATCCCAGAAAAAGGATATATCCTTCTTTAGCAGCTTCTCCATTGATGCAGTGATCAAGGCATACCCTTGAATAAACCTCCTATATTATCTAGTGTGCCCTAAGATGGAGCGCAGCTATTTCTCAGTGGTGGGGACTACTAAATTGATCATAACTGCAATCTTGGTAGGGTCAACCATCAATCCCTGCTGGCATACAATGTGGCCCACCAAAATCCCAAATGGTATGCAAAATATGCATTTCTTGATGTTTATCAAAATCTGGTGTTTCTTACAGATATCCAACATCATGTTCAAGTTTACCACATGCTTCTTTACTAATCTAAAAACTGTACAATCATCAAAATAGACCTCTAGAAACTTATGAATGAATTCTTTGAATACTGCTACAACTACGCACAAGAAAATGGCAGGGGCATTCTTGAGCTCGAAGGGCATGACAGTGTACTGGAAGGAGCCCCATTCGGTCGTGAAGGTTGTCTTGGTGTGATCTTCAGGTGCTATTCTAATCTAATGGTACCCTGAAAACCCAAAAGTGAACGAGTATGCTTCCTGAGCGCCCACATTATCCAAAATTTCATCTGAGAACAACGTAGGGAATGGATCATGCATGCAGGCATCATTCAGCTTACGCATGTCTACGCAGATCCTTATCTCTCCTTTGGTTTTATTTTCTTGAACCACCATAGGGCTGACCCAATCCGACTACTCAACTGGTTCAATGATACCTCCAGCCACCATCTTATCGATTTCCCCCTTTACTTTCTATTTATATTTAGGGTTCAACTGATAGAGCCGATGTTTGACAAGACATGCATCCGGCTTCAGGGTGATTCTCATGACACCCATATCTCCCACGATTCCCTTTAGCTCAGAGAATTTTGTAGGGAATAGGTCTTGATATTTGGTCAACAGCTACGCGATCTTGCCAACTATATCATTGTCCCAATAATCCCAAATTTTGGCCATCTTGGGCTGCTCTTCCGTTCCAATGTTGACTTCAACTTTAATCATTTGGTGACATCTATTGTCTGCAATAGGGGTCCTACAACTACGTGCTCTCCTTCCGACTCTGGGATAGTGATATTTCTTCGATCCTCATCACAGTCTTCTACTGAAAAATTTTAGCAGTTGACAATATCTTGCATCTGCACATCCCAAGTTGGCACAACACATTCTTTCTGAGGTAAGGACTCATCAAATACAAGAGAATCTATATCTTGCAGGGCTTCATATATTTTCTCCTTCCCTCCTACTAACCCAAACGTCACCATGAAATCCTCTGTCATTGTACCCTAGGGGCGAGTGCACTATTTTAGCTTTGCATCTAAATACCAAGTGGTGGGGATTGGTCCTAAGGCATGAATAAACATATGGAACCATTCATTCCAAGTCCTTTCATTCCATACTTCCATCCACATATCCAAGTTCTTGTGTGAGTCCCCACAACCGGAGAAGAGTTCCATGGGTGGGTTGACTAGAGGTTCAAATCATAGGATCATCATTTTTCAGCATTCTTCCCAGTTCTGGAAAGCCCCCTTTGTAAGGATTCTGGACACCACATATCTCCACAATGGTATGATATTGTCCACTTTGGGCCTAAGCCCTCATGGCTTTGCTTATGGGCTTTACCCCAAAAGGCCTCATACCAATGGAGATATTTGTCCATCCTTATATACCCATGATCCTCCCCACTTCTAGCCAATGTGGGACTTTGGTCGTATACCCAACAATCCTCCCCTCGAACAAAGGACTCGAGCCTCCCCTCAAACGATTATCCATCCATCCACTCTCTACCAACCAGGATTCTCCGCTCCAATGCGTTGGAAGCACACGCCTTACATGGAGCACCACCTGCCTCGAGAGCTTGCTCTATCCCAAGTCAACTCCTCTTCACCGTGTTGGGACCAGGACACGTCCATGAAGAATCCGGAGCATACCGCCTGTCTAACCGAGCTCATCCATGGATCCCATCGTGATATTACATGGATCACCACCTGCCTCGAGAGCTTTCTCTATCCCAAGTCAACTCCTCTTCACTGTGTTGGGACCAGGACATGTCCATGAAGAATCCGGAGCATACCGCCTGTCTAACTGAGCTCATCCATGGATCCCATCGTGATATTACCGGGGCCCACCACCTTCGTTCGGCATTCGAGGATTCATCCACTTCGCTTACTTCGGGGCATGGCTCTGATACCACTTGTAGTGATTCTGGACACCACATATCTCCACAATGGTATGATATTGTCCACTTTGGGCCTAAGCCCTCATGGCTTTGCTTATGGGCTTTATCCCAAAAGGCCTCATACCAATGGAGATATTTTTCCATCCTTATATACCCATGATCCTCCCCACTTCTAGCCAATGTGGGACTTTGGTCGTATACCCAACACCCTTATGGGTTTCCCATCACGGCGCAGGGGTCATGCCCATAGCCAAGTCAAGTGCCTAAAATCGTCATTCTTCGAGGACATATGCTTCGAATTTTTTAATAAATTCCTTAACACTACCAAAACCATGAAAGTAGGGCATTTCTCTTACCTCTAAGGAGATGCATTGGAAGCTCTTTGTGATCTTAAGGCACCACAATGTAGATATGTCATGCAACTGGTTTTTCCAATTTTCTATCTGACCATTTGAGTCTGAGATACATGCATTTTGTTTCTCAAAACAAAACATGCCATCAGTTGTGGGGTTAATCCAATCATCATCTTGAGTAGTCATCTTGTAGATGTGATCAACATCCTCCTCCTCGCACATCGGTTCTATATATCATTCACCTTCTGCTAGATCCAGGGGTGTAGGTTTTAACCCTGAACAGAAATTATCAACACACGAATCTTATAACAAAAAATAAATAATAGTAAGAGCATAAAACATAAAATAGATAAACACAGAGATTTTCCCCTGGATCCCAAATCAGGACGACCATCTTGATATTTCATTATATTCATTTTAGTGTTACAACACATATATATACATGTTGAAGCATACATAAACCCTAATCCATTAACCCTAGATTAGATCATAATTGTAGTTCCCTTGACCAGATCTATAAAATACCAGCGACTGAAAACCATCATACCCCAAAACCATGTGGAAAACCATGCACAAAACCATGGGCATGGACCACCCACCGGAAATTAAGGACCAAAATGTTTTTCCAAGGCGCTACCTCGAACCCTGACAAGGAGGGCTACCGCCCCCCTATGACCCTACTGTTGTGCCCAATGCAAAGGGGGGGGGGGGGGGGGGGCTATCACCCCCCCACACGTGATTAGTCATGGAAATAATATAACACATACCCATCATTCTCCCACTTATTGTTTTCTTTCTGCAGGGGCCCACAGGAGAGCTTAGTCATTGGCCCAATTCTTCAACACCCATTGTTTCTCTACACCAAGAGAACTTCTGAGTGCTCACAGACTTCGTCAATGCATCTGCAACATTCTTCAAAGTTTTCACCTTTACCAGCAACACCCTTTTAGCCTCAACCATATCTCTAACAAAGTGATATTGAACATCAATATGCTTTGTATTTGAATGATAAGCAGGGTTCTTAGCCAAGAAAATTGCACTTTGGCTATCACAGTCTATTCTTATAGCTTGTTGTACCAACCCCATACTGGAACACAACCTCTACAACCAAACTACTTCCTTGCTTGCATGAGTGGCTACCATGTATTCTACCTATGTAGTTGAAAGAGCCACTACAGACTGTCTTTTACTCATCCAACTGACTGTGCCTCCAAATAGGCTAAACACATACCCACTTGTAGATCTTCTTTGGTCCAGATCTCCAGCCCAGTTTGCATCAAAAAAACCACGAATGTCTAACATTCTTTCCAATCCTGGTCTTCCCTGGTAGCACAAGCCATAATCACTAGTGCCACATAAATATCTGAAAACCCACTTCACTGCTATCCAATGCTGCTTCCCTGGGTTTGACATAAACCTGCTCAATACTCCCAGTGCATGTGCAATGTCTGTTCTAGTACATACCATTTCATACATCAGGCTGCCCACTGCACTTGCATATGGAACACTGGACATATCCTCCTCTTCTTCTTGTGTCTTTGGACATTTTTCAGCAGACAGCTTTACACCTACAAGAATAGGAGCATTCACCGGTTTACTATCCTGCATATTGAACCTCTGCAATATAGTCTCAACATACTTCCTCTGGTTTAACTAGAGCATCCTCTTTTCCCGATCTTTCTTAATTTCCATGCCCAAAATATAGTTTGCAGCACCAAGATCCTTCATGTCAAATTTGGAGAACAGTTGGGTCTTCAAATCTTGGATAATTTCTTTGTCATTTCCAATCTGTTAGTGTCCCGTGATTTAGCTGATTAGCAAGCCAAATGACAGTGTAACATCAAACCAGTCTTTGGAGCCCAAGGACCTAGCCTTCCTGGACTCAGAGAGGGCTCTCTCTATTTGTGTAAGGGATGTCTGTGTGTTTGCTTATTATGTTCTGATTTTAGGCTATTTATGAAGTAAGTTTTTTTTGGTTTTGGTATTTTAGGTTGTGAGGGATGAAACTGATCAAAGATATAAGATAGGTAAAAATATGTCAGATCAACTGGCCTATGGGGTTGAAAAGATCAAGAAAGCTATTAGACGGTGATACAAGGTTGTTGAAGGGCCGATTTGTTTCAAGGTAGAAAGGATCTTTGGGCAAAATGGAGTAAATGGACATCAAGTTTGTGAACAACAAAGGATTTCAAGCATAACTAGTTTAATAGGAGTCATAAACATGGTAGGGCAAACCATTAATCATGCAAATGTAACTATAAGCTAATCAATACATAGAAATAAACATTCAAGCCATGCATAGAGGCTTTTAACTCTCTAACTTCGAGAAATGGCTATCAGAGTTTGGGGAAAACACTTAAGACAAACAAACAACTCAACTCACTATTCCAGAACGCCTAAATGCAGTACTTCAAATTATTGGGCACTTTGATAACAAGATTTGCATAGTCTTAGACAAAGGGTTAGATCGAAACTAGGCCTCCTTGGTTCAATAAATGGGAATCTAATCAGTCAAAGAGATAATTTCATGGATGGAACTATGGCTAGCCATAGGTAAGCAGGGCCTACCGTAAATCATACTTAGCAATGCATAGAACTATGAATGAAGCAAGCAACAATATCCTCAAGTTATTAAAAAGAAATTAAGAATTATTTAATGTGACTAAGGAAGAAGAAAACATGAAAGCTATGAAGAAACAGGAAATTTGAGGTGCCTCCAAGGGAATATCTCAAATTTGTTCTGTACTGATCTATAGCAAGCAAGAAACATGTATTCATGAATGGAAACTAGAAGACAAAACAAATAAAGAGACACTATACCATTCTACCAAGTCATGGAATCCAACAACAATCCTTCTTCATTCATCCAAGAACATCCAAGAGGAAATCCAAAAGCATAAGAAAAGTATTTCTTCCAAAGCTTATATGACCATATATTGCTTCTCTTCTCAATTTCAGCCTTGTTTACAACGTGAGCCTTTGGAATAAATAGGCCAAAGTGAGGAAAACCTCATGGTTCAACTTTCCATCCTATTGGCCTAATCAAAATATCTAGATTTGTCCTTGAGACTTTGCAAAGCCCAAGGCACAAAAATATCTCATAAAATATCTAAAAATGCTAAAAAAGGGAAATAAATTCACTTTTCCTTACTTCTCATGTGCAAAAATAGCTAAACGCACACAAGGAAATATCAGTTTTTAAAGGTTCAAAATTTACAAAAATATTCAAAATTTACATTAGCAAAAGGTCCCCTGACTTGCCGGCAACATTTGGCAGCCTTCCCGATGTCGAAACGAGGCTCATGATAGCTCGTTGGAAATCTCTGAGTGTCTACTTTATGGAAAAACTAAAATTTTCCCAATTTAATGCCTGGAAGTCCTCCAAAACTGAACCTGTGTGTAAAAAACCAAAAATTACAATCTGCTGATAGACCGGGCAGAGTGTGCAAAAAGCGAGCATTTTTCTCCATTTCGGTGAAGCAAATGATCTCCAAATGTCTTGAAAATCGCTGAGTGTGTGCTCCTGAAATTATGGCATGCAATGATACCATTATCATCCTTTGACGATTCCCCAAAATGAAATGGCGAATTTCATGAATTTTGACCAAAAACTCAAAAATGCCAAAAAACCAAAGTGTGTCAAAACTTTCCCAAAATTGGTGTGTATGACCCTCAAGGGTTCTTAGCAACATGTTCCGAAGTAGAAGCCAAAATATGAAGTCCTGATGTGTCTTTCTTTACTTTCTGTGCCGGGCACTTCCCTTTAACCTCCTTGAGCTTGTCTTGGGCAGCCTTTAACTTGCGACGGGCAAACTGATTTAACTTTTGGTAATGCTTCGTCATTCTCCTTTGAAGCTCTAGATCCCTGTTTTCCCTCTCCAACTTCTTCTCCAAATGGTCATTGAGTCTTTCAAGCCATGCCTCCTTATTGTTTTCTATCTCCTATTCAAACAATGATGTGAGAGGAGTGGATTCGAGAAGGGCTTTCTCCTCTTCTTTTTGCCTCTCAAGGGCTCTTTTAAGCCCTATGGTTCTAAACCTCTTTCGCCTAGGCTGGTCTTCACCTTCACTTTCATCAAATACTCCTATGAGCTCATCTATCCTTGCTTGGGCTTTGGAGGCCTCCTTTTTTTACTTAGTCGCCCTTGTCTCATGAATGGCCATATGGACACTCGTTTGCCTATTTTGGATTTGCAAGAATTGATTGAAATTCCTTGCCCTATGAAGATCATCCTTCAATGCATCAATTTGACCTTCTCTTTGGATCAAGAGGTTTTCTAGAATGCGGGCCTCATTATCACTATCATCGCTTTGTATAGGGATGATATGAAATCCACTTTCTTGCTCATGACTTCCTTCTACCTTGCCTTTCCCTTTTCTTTGGGAGGATTTTCTTGTGCTCTTCCTCTTAGGAAAGTCAATCATAGGCTTCTTTGGCAACTTTCCTTTGCTACGGAGAGTTCTTGTCACATTTGGAGTGACAACCTTAGGCACTCTCTTTCTTGCAGTCCTGGGCTTGGCCTTTTTAGGAGAAGAAGGCATGTCCCCTTCACCTTTGTCGCCTTTCTCTTTTTCTTCTTGAGTAGCCTGTTGTGTATCTTGAGGAGGCTGTTGTGTGTCCTCTTTAGGCTGCCCCTACACCTCAATATCATGATGCTTCCCTGCCCCACTTTCTTGCTGCCCTTGGTCATCAATATCATGCTGCTGCTCTGTCTCAATTTCCTGCTCATTCTGCCGCTCAAACTGTTGCCCTTCCCTATTATCTTACTGTTTGATCAAGCAATCAATGGTTTCAAATGCTGTGTGAAATGCACTCCTTTGCTATAAGACCCCTGTTCCTTCAAAATACTGCCTTTTCCAGCCTTTGTATACCAATCATCCAATATTTATAATGAATACACAGTCAACAAAGATAAACACAGTCAAAGTGACTTTTCTGTGTTTGTGGTAAGGTCACCCAGTTTTGGTGTTTTGAGGCACTAAGATAGCCTTGTTTTTTAGTGAAAAGGCAAAACAACAATCTTCTCAATTCAAAACACTGCTACCTTCTTGGAATGCCACTCTACAAGTAGATTCAAGAACCATCACACAGTCAATCAAAAATTATATACACAGTCCAAGGTTACTGTGTAATAGGATAAGGTGACAACGTTTATTTTGTTTTTGATGTGGTCACAGAAAGTCCTGTAGCATTCAAACAACAATAAACTCCTCCTCAAACAAAACACTGCCCTCTTTATATTCTACTGCTTCTCCCACCCCAGATTTTGATAATACCTCCAAGTGGTGATCTACAGCTTCACACACTTAAAGTTGGTTTTATGGAGTAAAAAGGAGACAACACTGCCTTTGTCTTTTTAACATACGAAGGAGACTTTTGAAAGGTCAAGAAATGCTCATATAATGACCACTGTTGTTTTGAACATAGACCCACAGTTGCACCTTTCAAAACCCTATGGCTCTTCTTCCAATACTGTTTGAAGGCAGTTTGTGAGGTTTTGAATCATTAATAGGAAACCACCATTTGGTTAAGCTTACTGCTGGGCAAACATAGCTATTGCAAATCTAGATTTTTTGAACAAACACCTTAACCCTCCTTAACACTATCTTCAATAATGCACATATCTGATAGATTTTAACTTTGTTTCATCACAGTAGTGTCAAATTTACAAAATTTTGACAAAGCTTTCACTGATGGGCATATTTTGAGTTTAGACATGAAACATATCTCCTTGACTCGCACCCGAAAATTCATTTTTTTACCCTCATTTAGTCTTGGAGAAACACAGTGATTTTTCACCCTTTAGATTTTGAAAATAACAAAGATGCACTTGGAGTACCTTGAGACTTCAATGGCAAGACTTGGCTGAGCGTTTGAGTGGCTTTGAAGAACCTTTGGAGGTGTTTGAACCATTAAAAGATGCGCGGCATGTTTTTATGGAAGAGCGACGAACAGGAAATGGTGTCGGGTCACCTGTCGGGCCGACGGGACCAAAGCTTACAGGTGCGCCGCGCCCTCCTATAGGCGCGCCACGCGGCTTTGTTGTCCTGTGTAATTTTTGCGCTTAAACGCACCGCGCGGTTGTACAGGTGCGCCGCGTGGTTTCCAGGCCCAAAAAATCTGCTTTTTTTGCTTGAAACTCCTTTCTCCAGTCTCGAGGGCAGCAAGGGGGGTATTCCCTTGTGTTTTTTGAAATTCAAAATGAATGGCAACGACCTTTTACTATTTTTGAAAGTGAAAATGCCAACACACCTTCGACTTTGATTGGAGAGGGTTTGGAAGAATTCTCACTTTACATCATTGCCTTGTTCTTTTGAAAGGAAAACGAAATGATTTGAACGTGTTATGAAGGGCCCACTCTTTGAACAATGTTGGCAAAAGGATGTGCATGCTTTTAAACAAAGTTAATAGGTATCAACCTACTCATTTAAAAAAACATATTTCAAAAGGTCAAAATCTGTTCACTGCGCTCATATGTTTGAAAGGTAACTTCTGCCACTGTTAGACCTTTAATGGTTTTTTCAGTCCTGGACAAACTACTCAGCAATGTACCAACAATGATGAGGCAACTCTAATCATTCTGCAAGGAGGTAGATTTATCCTTTGAACCCTTAAACTAATGTGTCTGCTCTGGATGCTTTAAAGGTGATAAGGCCCTACTGTGAAAATGACTTGACTGCCAGGTGTCTTTTAAACTCATTTTTTGACTGTGGGTGAAAAATGCAGTTGCATTTGCTCAGGCCCTTACACCTTTGCCCATTTAAAAAGGGAATTTTCTTTAATAATCCTCATCTTTACTCAATTTTCACTGATATGGTGCCTTTGGCCCTTTTATAATGAACATGCCTATATTTGTTTTGAAATTTTCTCCAGAACCTGAAAATATGCCAAAGTCTTTCTTGTATGTTATGAACAACTGTGTCTAGCTGCAATACCTCTTTGGGAACTGAGCTCAGATTTTCTTTGTGAACTTATGATAAGTAATCTGAAGGATATCCTCTTATGAGTAGGGAGATCAGTGTCCTTTGAAACACAATCATTATCATGTCCTTTGCCTGTGTAATGACACATCTCATCAACCACTGTTCAATTTGGTTTTGTTTTGAGCTACAGATTATCTTTTGAAAGAAACTATGTTAAGAGATAAGCTAAACCCTTTGGATTGCAGTGGTACCCCTGCTTTCCTTCTTGTTATTTTACATTTTTCCTCTGTTTCAGCTATCTCTTACTATTCTTACCACTTATCTCTTGATCAGTCAACCTTGAAATAAGTCAATGCCCTGGCCCTCTGCTTATGAGTGAAGGAGGCCTTTCGAGCGGCACGTCCGATGTCTCTTCAACTCCTCGTCTTAATCACGAACAAAGTTTGATGATCATGTCAGACAATGGTTTTTCTTATACATGATGGCAAAACAAACCTTGAAAACACTACAAACTTTTACCTCGTCTTCAATCATCACTTTTCTTCTCAAAACCCCAGTAACTGCCTCACCGTTTAAAACAAATCTATCTTACACTACTTGCAACTAAACTTTCAAGTCAAACTTTGCCATCGTCTCTCTATAGACAAGGCGCTCCCCCTAAGGAGCTCGCTTTATATGAAGGAGGGTTTCCTGTAGCCATTTCATATTAAATTTCGATTATTTTTTTTTCTTAACCGTCCTTTCAGGCTTCGAATGTGGTCGCAAGAGTTTGATGAAAAACTCTTTGTTCTGTAGCTGCATCCCAGGCTCAAGATCACATTGAGAAGCAACTGTCTTCTCATGTGGAGCTCAAAATTGTCTTCTGAGATGCTGGTATGTATCCTGTCCTTGAAAGATCCATCAAACACTATAAAACACCTAAAATCAGCTTGAGATTATGGTCTATGTATTGTTGAGACTTAAGGGTGTATCAGTGGCGCGACTTAGGGCTGTGACCAACTTTATTAGCAGAGTGGGAGGTCTGTTATGACTGGTCTATAGTAGATGGAGGTTTTTTGGCTCTTGGATAGTTTTCCAAGGGTGAAATGTCTTAAATCGCCACTTCCTAACTTAGGGGAGACTGTTTGAATAGATTTGGATTGTCTCTTTAGAGCTAATGGGTAGACTAGTATGGCTGAGGCTAGGTAGGATTTATAATGAGGTTTCATCCCGTCATGGGTGGACTGAAAAAGGTAGGAAGGAAAAACGTTTTATAGGTGTTTTCCCAGCTGGAAAATTTGACAAATTTTTAGATCGGCTGTTGGAAAACTTGGTTGTTACAACTAGTCATCACCAACAAGTAAAAAATACCGATGACTAACAGTGGCTCCATTTGGGGAGGGCAGCTCCTTTTCAGGAGGTGTATAGAATTTCATATTTTTGGCTTATGAAGACCAATGCCTTACCCATTGGCACAAATTTCACTCTTCTTTAATGCTACTTTTGAAAAGAGACAGCATGATTAGCATCAATGATATTTCTACCTACCCCACTATCTTTCCTAACATTTTTTCTTCTTTTGGGTGCATTTGGACTAGCTACCCTTTTGCCCCTTTTGCCAACATATTTTTCTTTTTGTAAAATGACCCTATCTATTTCTACACTTATATCTGCCGGGAATTCAGATTAAACTGATGAAATCCTTCATTACTCTACCTAAACTAGATCAACTGTCAAGATTAAGCTGTTTGACAGGACTTTGTTCTCTAATCTAAAACATGAAATTTAAAATGATCAAATCAGGGTTAGACAGTCTGATTTGTCATGTATTTGTGGCATGGAAGGACAAAATGCACACAAATATTATTTTGCAAAAAGGAAATCTATAAAAATGGGGCTAAGATGTACAATGTGTTTTTCATCCCTCGCTTCTCTCTTTGGTTATGTTTTAGGCATGTGGAACCAGTATCTTTTCCTAATCTACTCTCTTTGATAAGTCAATCTTATACAATGTTGACCATATGTTTCACTCACTAACTTATCAGCAAATAAATTTAAACATGTTCAGCTATGATTAGGCTAGATAGTTGAACAAGACATTTGAGTACTAGTAGTGGCATTTAGACTTGCGCGCTTTCTGAAGGACTATTTTTTGGAACATGGGGCCTTTTTCTATTTTTCAACTGCCCTCTTTTCTATCTTTTATTGTTTTTGACTTTTCTGTTTATCTATTTTTCAAACAGTGGTATATACAATGAATGAAAGTGTTTGAAGTTAGAACTAGAGTTCTTGACAAAAATAATGCTTTAATGTCCTGCCATTCACAAGACCTCCAAAAGTTTCAGTCGCATCAGGTTCTTGCAGGAAGAAGGCATTGTTTCTGCTGACTGAGCTGATGATGTAAGGCCCTTTCCATAAATTTTCAAACTTGCCATGTTTACCTTTGTATTCTCTTCTAGAATCCCATTTCAACACTTTTTCCCCAATCTAAAAATCATTTTCCTTAGTTCTCCTGTCAAAAATCTGTTTTATTTTGTCTTGCGCTAACTAAGCCTTTTGGTAAACTTCTTCTCTGGTTTGTTTTAAATGGATAGTCTAGTTTACCCTCCTTTGCATGTCATTCTCTTCTATTTGAACTTACTGCAATAGCTTCATTACTGGAACCCATAAAGATGTTGGGAAAATGGCATCTATGCCATAAACTAGTTGGTAAGGAGACATGCCTATGGACTTTTTGGTAGTTAATCTATCAGCCCATAGGGTGTGTACTAGCTTCCCATGCCATGCTTTTTGATTTTGTTCAAGAAGTTTTTTGATGATGTTGACTAGGATTTTGTTAAAAGACTCAGCTAAACCATTACCTTGGGGGTAGTAAGCTGTGGAATGTCCTAATGAAATGTGATATTTGTAACAGAAGTCAATCATTCTTTTGGAGGAGAAGGCAGAGGCGTTATCGGTAATGATCTTTCTAGGACAACCAAATCTAGATAGGATATTGGTTTCTAGGAACTTGATGATGACTGAATCGGTGGCGTTCCTGGAAGGTATGGCTTCTATCCATTTGGTAAAGTAATCGGTGGTTGTAAGGATCCATTTATGTTGAGCGGATGAGGAAGGATGAATTTCTCCAATAAAATCTAGACCCCATTGCTGGAAGGATCCTTCAACTATGATGGGGTGTAAAGGCAAAGGTAAAAGCTTTTTCTTGCCATCAAAAATTTGACACTTATGGCATGTCATAACTAGCTTGTGAGTGTCAGGAAATAAGGTAGGCCAATAATAACCAGCTCTAAGGATTTTGTTTTCTGTGATTTTCCAGTAGAGATGGCCCCCACATTCCCCCTCATGCATTTCGTGCATAATTTTCTCTGCATCAGACTCAAGTAAACATTTAAGCAGCATACCAGTGGGATTTTTCCAATACAAAATATTATCTATAACGCAAAAATTTAAAGACTTTTGTTTAAGAAATATTGCTTTTGTCTTTGATAAAGTTGGAGGAGTATTTAGGTAAAATAATACATAGAGAATATCTACATACCAAGGAGAATCTAGAAACATTTGTTCAACATGAGGGGATGTGCATTCTTCCTGTTCTTCTAGGGTGTCAACAAAATTTATATCTAAGGCTTGGAGGTTGGTTTCAGCCATTAGTCTCACAAGTCCTTGCCCTTTAACCAGCTTGGTAGGTCAGATTTCTAAGTCATATTCTAGGATGACAGCGATCCATTTTCCCCTTTTACCATCGGGATCTTGGTTTAGTATGTCTTTGATGACGACGTTATGAACAAAGGCGATGAAATGAGAATGTAAGATGTAAACTCGGAAATCTTTCAGTGCTTTTACCAATGCAAATGCCTATTTTTCCATGATGTTATATTTCAAGGGGGCATCTCTCAGGGATTTACTGAAAAAGGCAATGGGTTGCTCCTGTCCTGCTGCGTTCTTTTGTAACAGCACAACAGCTATCGTGTGTTCTGAGGCAAATGAAAAAGTGTAAAAATATTTCGTGAAGTCAGGACTTATCAATACTGGTGTTTTAGTTAGGGCCCTTTTAACTAGTTCAAAATATTTTTTGGCTTCTATGGTCCATTTAACCCCAACCTCTCTTTTCAACATATTTGTGATATCTCTCAGGAGTTCGGCAAGGTTTGGGATGAATCTTCTTAAGAAATTAATTTTTCCGATAAAGGATTGCAGCTCCTTTATGTTTCTAGGATGACTTATCTATAGTATGCCTTCGATCCTCTGGGGGTCTATTTTTATTCCCTCTTCCGAAATGATGTGACCTAGGAGTTTTCCTTCTTCTAGACCAAACAGTGTTTTCTTGGGGTTTAGGGATAAACCATACTTTCTACATTTGTTAAAAGCCTTTCTCAAGTGTATCAGGTGCTCTTCATCTAATTTGGAATATACTATAATATCGTCCAGATATATAACTATGAAAATACCTATGTCTTTTGAGAAGGCTATGTCCATCGCTCTTTGGAATGTGGCACCGGCGTTCATCAATCCAAAAGGAATTTTAATGTACATAAAGGTGCCCCAAGGTGTGGTGAAAGCTATTTTGTGTTGATCAGTGGGGTAAACCAACACTTGGTTATAACCAGAAAAACCATCCAGTAATGAGATCCTTTTAGCACCTACCACCTTCTGGAGTATGTGGTCCATTTTGGGTAGAGGATAGTTGTCCTTTAAACAGGCTCTATTTAGATTTTGGAAATCGATACAGAGTCTGATTTCACCAGTTTTCTTCCTCACTGATACTAGATTTGAAACCCACTCAGAGTACCTGAGGGACACTATTATCCCAGCATCATACATTTTTTTAATTTCCTTTTCAACCAAAGGTAGTAACACTAGGTTTATTCTTCTCAATTTTTGTTTGAAAGGCTTCTGGTTTTCTTTGAGGGGGATCTTATGTTGAATGATGCTTGTGTCGTATGATTTCAAATCTTGGTCTCCCCATGCGAACACATCTTTAAATTCCTTAAACAGATTGATGTACTTTTGTTTTATGTGAGGCGGAAGGGTTTTGGATAGTTTGATTTTTTTGGGCTCTTCTGGGCTTCCTATGTTGTATTCCTCTATGTCGACCTCTGTAGATTCCATTTTTGGTCTTTTGGCCACATCGTTAAAGTCAAACAACTCCTCTAAAGGTGCGAGCCCTCTGGGTATGGTGTCATTTTCGCAGTGTAAGACTTTGAGTTCTCTTTGGTCAATGTCATCTCCTATCTCAGTTCCATATGAATGGTCTACCAGGTTTAGATTGGTCCACAAAGGTGGATTTTTCTCTTGGTCCTGACTTTGGCTGGATTTCCTTTCTCTGTTTTCTAAGTCTTCTTTGGCTACTTCAAATTCATTCCTAGATTGTAGGAAATCATCAATTTGATCATCGTCTTTGAATATTTTCCAATGGTCAATATTATCTTGTACTGTAGGGTGATGTTTGACCTGACTACTATATTGCTCACTTAGACATGGTATTTGGCCATTACTTGCAGCAAAGGCCAGCTCATTTTGCTAGGCTGTTTTGAATCCTAGGGATATAGGTGAGTTCATATTTCTCAAAGGTTTTGAGGATGTTTAAAGCTGCATTCTTGTATTCTCTTAGTCTAGGATTCTTTGCCGAGTATTCGCCTTTGATTTGCTTGATCACAAGCTCTGAATCTCCCTGGGCTGATATTTTCTTGGCACCTAAGTCCTTAAGTATGTGCAGACCAAGGAGTAGGGCCTCATATTTGGCAATGTTGTTAGTATACTGGAATTCTAATCTGAAATAATAACCTTTGCTAGTATTGTGTATCCAGATGCCAGCTCCTGAACCAGTTTTTCCACAGGAACCATCAAAGCTTATACTCCAAAGAGCTTCTTTTTCATATATGATGCCAAGCTGTTTTTCAGGTTTCTTGGGGCTTTGGTCATTAATTTCTTCATTCAGCAATGGTTCGAACCCTTCTTTACTTTCTTTTATCTGCTTGTTTATATCACTTTCATTATATAAGATAAAAGAATCTAAATTGGAATGAATGGAATAAATAGGAGTGTTGTTTGGCTTATCCCGGTTGTTAACCATGTACTTTATGTGAGTCTCTCGGTATAATCTCCTAGTCTGGTTGAAAACTGGGATGGTAGCGAATGACATATCCATTTGAAGCTTACCTTGTATTTTGGCAGCCCATGCCCTTGATAGTAGCATTCCGTACTTAGGAGGGATATCAGCCACTACTACATCCATGACTAGGTTTTTTGCTGGTAGTTGTGTTAAAGCAAAACCTAGGTTCTTTATGAGACCTAAACATTTGCCTTGACTTGAGTCAAAGGAGTACAAGTTTTTTTAAGGTTGAGTTACTTCTAGCCCTAGATTCTCCATGATTGCTTTAGGCATGAGGTTATGGGAGGCACCAGAATCTAACATGGCATTATGTAATATCTTGTCCTGTATGTTGAAACTTACATAGAAAGGAGAAACAGTTCCTTCTTGGTATTCACCTTCTATTTTGGGGCCGAACAAGAGCTCGAGTCTGTCATCTGTTAAATTTAAAGTGTCTGCCTCATTTCCTATGTCAAAAACTTTGAATATTTTAGATCTATACCTATCTACTGTTATTAGCTCAGTAAGGGGTATGGTAATTTTTATTTTGGAAATTTCCCCTTCGAAGCTAAAAGGAGTTTGTAGCTTGGACAGATTTGTTTCAGCTTTTTCGGACATGACTTTTTCTATGCTCTTAATTTGTTGACTTTGGTTCGGGACTTTGTTGGACGTGGTCACCTCGGGGGGCTTTGTAGAGGTACTAGGAGTATCTGAGCCAAGACTTATTTGAATAGCTTTATCTTAGTTTTGGTCAATTTTCTTGGCCACAATTTTGTTGCTATCCATGGCCTTTTTAAGGATGACATCAGAGGTTTTAGCAGTGTTAGGGCTACCCTTCTTGGAGTGATCTTGGTTTTTCTTGCTTCTGAGGTTATACTTCCTGTGAGCTTCTATAATGGAATTCTGAAAATCTATGGCAGGATCTTCGAGATCTTCATAGTTAGTCTCGTCCCGTCTTGGAGAACATAACTCTTGTTCTTCCGCTGTGAGGTAAACCTCACACTCGTTATCAGAACCTATGAGGTTCCAATGATTTTCATCAATGGGTTCAATATCCCTATCTTCTTCATCAACATAATTTTCACAGAAAGATGGTCTGACTTGTTGGTCCTTTCCTTTTGTTTTAATTTGAGATTGGTCTTTTCTAAGGTTTTGGTTGCGGTTTTGAGGGTTTGGCTGTTTGTCCTTAGGAGGTGCTTTCTCACTCATTTTTTCCCACATCTTCGTCATGGATTTGACCAGGCCATCTATTCTAGGATCCGAGGAAGAAGTTGAAAGGGCAACTTTGTCATGGTAAGTGACTCCCCTTTCTACTCTTATCCTAGCTCTTTTTTCGGCCAAGTTGGCTTCTACATTTATGGCCACTTTTTGCATTTCTTCTAAGGTAAGGGGGTCCTTGTCTCTTAATTTATCAGTCATGTCTGGGTCGAAACCCTCGGGGAAATTTTCCAGGCTGAACCAAGCGGGGGTTTGAAGTGAGGTGGGAGGGCATTATATACACTGTTAAAGCTTGTGCAATATCCCTGGACACTTTCCCCATTTTCCCGCTTTAGATTGTTATATTCTGACAGGATTTGAATTGGGTTCTTTCGGATTTCTCACTTGTTTATGAAGACCTGGAAGAGTTCTGGGATGTTTTGGATGCTATTTGGAGTTAAGCTCTTAAACCATTTTTTGGGTTCTCCGCCCAGGGTTTGCGCGAACATTCTCATTTTGATGGTCTCGTCTTCTACTTCCAAGTATTCAAAGGCATCGCTAATCCTACTTACATGTTGTTGAGCTGTGGCAGTCTCTTCTTCGGTAAAGTGTGGGATTTTATCTTGATAGTTAACTGGTAAAGGAGCCAAAGGTAGTGGCAACACCAAAGGTGCGTACCAAGCTGCCATGACTGGAGCTAGTGGGTGAAGTACAAGATGAGGACTTGTGGGATGAGCTGAGGTGGTTTGGACAGTAGTGGTTTGGATAGGTGTGGCGGATGTACTTGGACTAGTGATCTGGTTTTGAGCAGATATGGGATGGTAGGAGCCAAAGTGATGGAGAAGATGAAAGTAGGGGGGTGTGGAAGGTGAGGCTTCTCTACTAGGACTCTGTGGCGGATCTAGGGATTAAAGATCATCAAAGTTTATATTACTATGTGACTTGCTTCTAAAAAGAGTCTTTGCTGATTCTAAGTCAAAAGGGGAATCTGGTAAGATAGTGAGATGTTCAGGTACTGATCTTGTTTTACGGATGGATCTATCAGTAGCTAGATTGTCAGTTTCGGAAGCTTGCCACAGAATCTTCTCTGGGTCATCTACTATGATAGGGGGATTTGGGTCTGGATGAGATCTGGTGTCGAACCTAGAGCTTAGAGAGGATGTTATTTGTGAAAGTTTTGGATGGATGGTCTCTCTAAGGTTTTACTAATGTGAAGGATGGTCAAAACAAAAAGGATGGACTAGTGGAGTCGCCAGGTGGAACTTGGTTGTTTTTTTGTGAAGGTGTAGCTATGGTCCACCACCAGTAACTAGGGAAAACTAATCTAGGAATGTTTTTGGGTTTTTCTAAGTTTTATGTGTAGCCTATGTTTTATTAAAGTTTTCCAAACTTGTTTCATCACTTTTCCAGGGTGGTGATAACAAAAAGAGTTTACTCTAAATGATCTTATGGACTGCTTTCTTGTTTAAGTATCTAAAGGACTAAAGAGTCTATAAGATTTTTCTAGACTATCTTGAACTCACTGTTCCACCATCTCCCACTATGTTAGTGAGCGATGGGATAGGTCGATCGGATAGTAACCTAGAGTTCGGTAAAATAATAAGGCCCACTGGAGGCTAGTGGAGTCGCCAGGTGGAACTTGGTTGTTTTGAGGTATATGTGTATGGTCCACCACCAGTACTGAGAAAAACCAATCTAAAGGATTTTTTGGGGTTTTTAGAGTTTTTATGTAATCCTAAGGTTTGAAAGAGTGTCCTATAACTGTATCATCATTTTGCTAGGATAGTGAGACAACCAGATTCTACTCTCCTAAGTTTGACTGGGATTTTGAGAGTTCCTAAGGGATACCTAGGATTTTTTTGTCTCAATGTCCCACCGTGATCGCCATTATGTTAGTGAGCGGTGGGATAAGTCAATCAGATAGTATTCTTAAAGGTCTCTTAAGGTCTAGGAAATCTAAGTTTGTTTATTACTCAAAGTCCCACCGTGATCGCCATTATGTTAGGGTCCCGTGATTTGGTTGATTGGCAAGCCAAATGATAGTGTAACATCAAACCAAGATTTGGAGCCTAAGGACCTAGCCTTCCTAGACTCAGAGAGGGCTCTCTCTATATGTGTAAGGGATGTCTGTGTGTTTGCTTATTATGTTCTATTTTTAGGCTAGTTATGAAGTAATTTTTTTGGTTTTGGTTTTTTAGGTTGTGAGGGATGAAACTGATCAAAGATATAAGATAGGTAAAAATATGTCAGATCAACTGGGCTATGGGGTCGAAAAGGTCAAGAAAGCTATCAGATGGTGATACAAGGTTGTTGAAGGGCCGATTTGATTCAAGGTAGAAAGGATCTTTGGGCAAAATGGAGTAAATGGACATCAATTTTGTGAATCAACAAAGGATTTCAAGCATAACTAGTTTACTAGCAGTCATAAACATGGTAGGGAAAACCATTAATCATGAAAATGTAACTATAAGCTAATCAACACATAGAAATGAACATTCAAGCCATGCATAGAGACTTTTAACTCTCTAACTTCGAGAAATGGCTATCAGACTTTGGGGAAAACACTTAAGACAGACAAAAAACTCAACTCACTATGCTGGAACGCTTAAACATAGTACTTCAAGTCATTGGGCACTTTGATAACAAGATTTGCATAGTCTTAGACAAAGGGCTAGATCGGAACTAGGCCTCCTTGGTTCAACAAATGAGAATCTAATTAGTCAAAGAGATAATTTCATGGACGGAGCTATGGATAGCCATAGGTAAGCAGGGCGTACCGTAAATCATACTTAGAAATGCATATAACTATGAATGAAATAAGCAACAATCTCCTCAAGTTACTAAAGAGCAATTAACAATTCTTTAATATAACTAAGGAGGAAGAAAACATGAAAGCTATGAAGAAACAGGAAATGTGAGGTGCCTCCAAGGGCATATCTCAAATTTTTTCTCTACTGATCTATAGCAAGCAGGAAACATGTATTAATGAATGAAAAATAGAAGACAAAACATAGAAAGAGACACTATACCATTCTACCAAGTCATGGAATCCATCAACAATCCTTCTTCATTCATCCAAGAACATCCAAGAGGCAATCCAAAAGCATAAGACAAGTATTTCTTCCAAAGCTAATATGACCATATATTGCTTCTCTTCTCAAGTTCAGCCTTTTTTACAATGAAATCCTTTGGAATATATAGGCTCAAGTGAGGAAAACCTCATGGTTCAATTTGCACTCTCATTGGCCTATTCAAAATATCTAAACTTGTCCTTGAGGCTTTGCAAAGCCCAAGGCACAAAAATATCTCATAAAATATCTAAAAAATGCTAAAAAATGGAAATGAATTGACTTTTCCTTACTTCTCATGTGAAAAAATAGCTAAACGCACATGAGGAAATATCATTTTTTAAAGGTTCAAAATTTACAAAAATATTCAAAATTTTCATCAGCAAAAGGTCCCTTGACTTGCTGGCAACATTTGGTAGCCTTCCCGATGTCGAAAAGAGGCTCATGATAGCGCGTTGGAAATATATGAGCGTCTAATTTCTGGAAAAACTGAAATTTTCCCAATCTGATGCATGGAAGTCCTCCAAAACTCAACCTGTGTGTAAAAAACCAAAAATTACAGTCTGCTGATAGACCAGGCAGAGTGTGCAAAAAGCGAGCATTTTTCGCCATTTAGGGGGAGAAAATGATCTTCAAATGTCCTAAAAATCGTTGAGTGTGTGCTCCTAAAATTATGGCATCCAATGATACCATTCTCCTCCCTTTATGAATCCCCAAAATGAAATGGCGAATTTCATGAGTTTTGACCAAAAACTAAAAAATGCCAAAAAACCAAAGTATGTCAAAATTTGCCCAAAATCGGTGTCTATGACCCTCAAGGGTCCCTAGCAACATGTTCTGAAGCAGAAGCCAAAATATGAAGTCCTAATGTGTCTTTTCTCACTTTCCGTGTCGGGCGCTTCCTTTTGGCTTCCTTGAGCCTTTCTTGGTTTTCTCCCTTGTTGTCTTGGCATTCTTAGCTTTGGTGAAGAAGTCATGGCCCCTTGCCTAGGAGAGGCAGCTAGCACATGCTTTGGAGAATGCCCTTCATGATATTTATGCTATTGTTTTGTCTAATAAGGCTGCCCCTTTTCCTATCCTTGTCCATCACTGTTATGCTGCTCCTGTTGTCTTGCTTGGGAGGCATCTTGTTCTAGATGCTCTCTGCAAAACTCAAACTACCTCAAAATGTTTTTGAAATGCCCTTTCAAACACAACATTGTTTCACCCCTCAATCACTATTTTAAACAAGGCAACAATTGGTTTTCAAATGCTGTGTGAGATGCCCTTTAACACAGAAATCTCTGGTCTTTCCAAAACAATGCTCTCCACTTGGTATGCAACTTAACAAGCAAACATCAAGAACAAAAACACAGTCAAATAAAGATACACAGTCAAAGTGATTTTTCTGTGTTTTTGTGGTAAGGTCACCTTGCCTTTTGGTGTTTTGAGGACAAAATTATAACCTTGCTTTTTAGACAAAGGCAAAACCACAATTTTCTTAGTTCAAGACACTGCTTCATTCTTTGTAGGCCACCTCACCAGTAGATTCAACAACATGAAGACAGTCAATCCAAAGTGTATCTACACAGTCAAAGGTTACTGTGTTTATAAGATAAGGTGGCAGAGCTTGTAATGTTTGGTGTGAGCTCAAATATCTGTAGGAGTTTAAATAATCAAGACTCTTTTTTAACCAAAAAACTGCTCCCTTTTGGTATGCCTTTCAACATGTATATTCAACACTATTTCACAGTCAAACAAAGTGTATATATAGTCAAAGGTCATTGTTTATAGGACAGGGTTAAAGATATTTTAATGTTTTTGATGTGATAACCAAGGTCTTGTAGCAGTTAAATACCAACAAAACTCCTTTTTAAACAAAGCACTGCCCTCTTTTTACTTTACTGTTCCTCATACCAGTTTTCCCCACACACCCTCCAACTGTAGATGGTAGCTTACTCACTGATTTCTTCCTTATGGAACTGAAAGGCACAACACTGCTTTTGTCCATTTAACATACAAAGGGTATTTTTGGAAGGTCACAAATGCTTATCTAATGATCACTGTGTTTAAAAACTGACCTACTGTTTCACCCTTTAAACACCTTGTCTCTCCTTTCTTCATCATAGTTTTGAGGGTAGTTTCATTGGCTATTCACACTAATGCAAATTCAACCCTCTTTAAAGTTTCACCTCTAGCCAACATAAAACACTACAAGTCTTGTTTTTTAGACAAAACTATCCACTTCCCAAAAACTACTTTCTTCAATGCATTAGACTGACAGAGGTTATGGTTCTAACTTAGTCTTGATGGCAGCTCTAATTTCCTTGAAATTGATTGAATTACTCCTCCAACCTCCCTCAGTGACAACTTTTTTTTTTTTTTTTTTTTTTAAGATTTAAAACAACTCCTTGATTTATATCACGACCTTTACTACTTCAAAAACCATGTCTAGTAATTTGAACTCAAGAGGGGTAGGACAAAAATACCTCAAAATTTTCTTGCAACCTTTTCTTGAGAGTTGGAGATGCTTTGGAAGCAAGTTGGAGGTGTTTTAAGGGCTGATCATATGCGCGACACGTTTAAAAGAAAGAGTGTCGCGCAATATGGGCTGTCGGGTCGACTGTCGGGCCGACGGGACCGACACCCACAGGCGTGCTGTGCGCACCTACAGGCATGCCGCGCGGCCTTGTATCACAGTGTAAAAACTGCGCCTGAGTGCGCCGCGCAATTTCACAGGCGCGCCGCGCGTTCTCCAATGCTCAAAACTGTGGTGAAAATGCCGAAATATTCTGTCTTCGGTCTCGTGGATGGCAAGAGGGGCTCTGTGAGTGTTTTGGAAGATTCAAAGTGGGCTTTGCAATGGTCCCTTTGTCCTTTATATGCAAACAACATGAAAACCCTTGGCCTTGACTTGTGAGGATTTAAAATGCCATGAGGGACCCATTTTTTGAATCAATGTTGACAAATGGTTTTTCATGCCTTTGAACAACATTAATAGGTATCAACCTATTCATTTTAGAAAAGCATATCCAAAAAGTCAAAATCTGCTCACTGTGCTTATATGTTTGAAAGGTGATTTCTGCCCCTGTTGGTCCTTTTAATGGTATTTTCAATCTTGGACAAAACTACTCAGCAATATACCAATCAATGATGAGGCAACTCTAGCAATTCTACAAGGAGGTAGATTTACCCTTCAAACCTTTAAACTAATGTGTGTGCTCTGGATGATTTAAAAAGTGATAAGGCCCTACTGTGAAAATGACTTGACTGCTAGGTGTCTTTTAAACTCATTTTCTGATTGTGGGTGCAAAATGCAGTTGCATTTGCTCAGGCTCTTCTACCTCTTGTCAATTTAAAAGGAAATTTCTTTAACACTTCTCTCTTTACTCAAAATTCATTGATGAAGTACTTTTGACCTTTTATAAGGAACATGCCTATATTTGTTTTGCAGTCTTCTCCATAATCTGAAAAACATGCCAAAGTCCTTCTTGTATTATATGAACAACTGTGTCTAGCTGCAATACCTCTTGGGGAATTGAGCTCAGATTTTCTTTGTCAACTTATGATAAGTAATCTAAAGGACATCCTTTTATGAGTAGGGAGATCAGTGTCCTTTGAAACATAATCATTATCATGTCCTTTGCCTGTGTAATGACACATCTCATCAACCACTCTTCAATTTGGTTTTGTTTTGAGCTGCAGATTGTCTTTTGAAAGAGATCTTGTTAAGATACAAGTTTTGACCCATTGGATTGTAGTGGTACCCCTGCTTTCCTTCTTGGTCTCTTACCTTGTTTCTCTGCTTCAACTATCTCTTACTGTTCTTACCACTCATCTTTTGATCAGTCAAACCTTGAAATCAGTTAATGCCCTGGCCCTTTGCTTGTGAATGAAGGAGGCCTTTCTTGACAAAATGTCTGATGTCTTTTCAACCTCTGTCTTAATCTGCTGAAGAAATTTTGATGAGCATGCTTGAAAAGGGTTTTTCTTATACATGATGGCAAGCAAACAAACCTTGAAAAACACTACAGCTTTTACCTCAGCCTTCAATCATCACTTTTCTTCCGAAAACCCTAGTCACTGTCTCACTATTTAAAAACAAATCTGTCTTACAGTCAGTTGCAACTTTTCAAGTCAAACTTTGGCCATCGCCCTCTGCTTATAGATGAAGGAGGCGCTCTCAAAACCCTCTGCTTATAGATGAAGGAGGTTCCTAGCCATTTCATATCATCAGCGTCTTGACAGTGTTGTTTTTCCTTTAACTGTCCTTTCAGGGCTTGAATGTGGTCGCATGAGTTTGATGAAAAACTCTTTGCTCTGTAGCTGCATCCCAGGCTCAAGATCACATTGAGAAGCAGCTGTCTTTTCATGTGGAGCTCAAAATTGTCTTCTGAGATGCTGGTATGTTTCTGTTCTTGAAAGATCCATCAAACACTGTAAAACACCTAAAATCAGCTTGAGATTATGGTCTATGTATTACTGAGACTTAAGGGTGTATTAGTGGTGTGACTTAGGGCTGTGACCAATTTTATTAGAAGAGTGGGAGGTCTGTTATGATTGGTTTGTAGCAGATGAAGGTTTTTGGCTCTTGGGTAGTTTTCCAAGGGAGGAATGCCTTAAAGCGCCACTTCCTAACTTAGGGGAGACTGTTTGAATAGATTTGGATTGTCTCTTTAGAGCTGATGGGTAGACTAGTATGGCTGAGGCTAGGTAGGATTTATAATGAGGTTTCATCTCTTCATGGGTGGACTGAAAAAGGTAGGAGGGCAAAAAGTTTTATAGGTGTTTTCCCAGCTGGAAAATTTGACAAATTTTTAGATCGGCTATTGGAAAACTTGGCTGTTACAACTAGTCATCACCAATAAGTAAAAAATACTGATGACTAACAGAGCACCAGTGAGTTTTTCCTGTGCGAACTTATGGCGATGATTTTGGACGATACAGTGCATTATTTTAGTTCTTTTTTTTTCCAGGTAAGAGGTGCTTCCCTTAGCCATGTTTTAATCCATTTTTTATAGAATTCCACTGTGATTTCAGATCCCTGAGGGGATATTTGCAAATTTAGGGCTCACCCAATTGGCGGAGGAATCAGGCATGGACTCACGCCAAGTGGGTTCTTTTTGCAAAGGGGTCACGCCAGCTGGTGCGACTATCAGCAAAACAGTCGCGCCAATGGCGCAACCTAAATTTCCGCTCAATTTTTACAAACAATGAACCAATCAACTGGATTTTTGAGTGTTCAAGGGATCTAATGAAGTGTTTATGACCATTTTGGTGCAGATACATAGCCACAATGGTGATAGAATGGAAAGAAAGGGAGCATAGTGAAGAATATGAAATGGCCATGGAAAACGAGGCATGTATGGACGCTCTCCGGGATTGCGGCTTAAAAAAATTCTTCTTGACACCATGTCTCAGGGCACAGCCTGAATTACTGCAGTACTTAATCAGTATCTCGGACGAGAACGAAGAGAAATTTAAGCTTCGAGACCAAGTGTTGGAGCTCAAAGTATCCGATGTTTACTTCATAACTAGATTGTCTTACAAAGGCCCAGTCCCAATCTTGACAGGTACTAGGCCATCTGGTCAAAAAATGTCAATGGTAATGGAAGGAGTGTGCCCAGGGGCACGACCCAGATCAGGTAGTGGGAAGGTTGACATCCATACAGTTCCCAATCTAGCACTCCGAGTGGTGCTCCATACCATTACGTGGGCTGCGGGGTCACAGGCACCGCATGAGGCTACTAAAACACAGCTCCTCTTAGCATCAGAATGCATGAAACCGACACTATTCGATTGGGCCACTGCCGTAACCATGAACATCAAACGGTAGTTGACGAAGTGTAAGAAGACCAAACTGAAGAAATTTGGGTATGGATCAATCTTGGTATCGTTTATCCTCGAACGGCTACTAATATTCAAGGGCCAGGGGGCGATAGTCGCCGATCCACCGTTGAGAGAGCTAAGAATGGCTCGATGGGCAGCACTCATGCCCAGGTCAAGAGGGGGCCAGCAAATTTCATGGAGGCCCGAGTTCTTAGTATGGCTTCGGCGACAGTTGATCGTCATAGAGGACTGGCCCTATGCCGATACTGACTTCACGGGAGACCCAAATCTTCCACTCCTGGAGGGAGAAGACTGGGACGAGGAGCTGGGCAAGACTCTTTTTGATTTTGTGTATTTTATGATTTTCTGGGTATACATGCATGTTCTAACAAACAATCATATGTATATGCAGATGTTGGCCCAGAGAGGCCCGTCGGGATGTCGCCCATCGCACGGAGGACCCCTCTCACCTATGACCCTCAAGGCGAGGGTGGCGAGGGGAGTGAGCTACTTCAGAACTTGGAGGGAATTGCTCGTGGGATTCCTGATTATGCTCGGCTAGCAGACGTCCCTATGGCTTATTAGAGGCACACCGTGGGGGTGCCTAGTCGCTTTCATCATTTACTGAGGTGATTGGTGTGGGCAGTGACATGCTACCATGAGCACCATGCTAATTAGTCATCTAGGCTTTTCATTTGTACATTTTTGAGAGACATGTTGTCTCTGGCTATTATTAAAACAGACATGTATATTTTCTGGATATTATGTGATGCACACAAACTGCAAACATTTTGACATATATATATTTCCGGATGGATCTTTTTCACGTATGATGATGTTCTTTACAAGTTGCGTAAATGTATATCTAAAACCATGTTAGCTACTGCATATGTTAACGCATTCATATGCCTGGGTATATGTTGATATGTAATATAATCAAAATTTCTTTCCAGTAAATGAATACATAGATACAGTCATAAAATGGATGGGTTCCTAACTGAATAATGACCATTGAGTTGTAACACTACAAGCTGTGAGTCCAAATATACAAGTAATGCATGAATACTGAGGTTAACAGCCTCGCTTAATAATTCCAAGACGACACTATATTCCGCGACATTATTTGTGGTAGGTCCTAGACAAACACCTTGTAAATTGACTAACTCGCTAGCAGGATTGTAGATTACCTAGGTTGCCGAGGACAGATTCCTGGTACTGTGGGAGGCACCATCCGTGAAACCGACAAAAGGAGTAATAGACATCTGCACAATCAGGAAGACCCAATCAGCAGAAAGACGCTTACAAAGCACACCACACCACACATGCACAAAAAATGAAATCACTCACTTATGTACACACACCACACAAGAATAATTCAAGCGTAGTACTTCTTGAGGTACAACCCATTTCTAGGATGCGCCAAAGGAATACCTTCATAGTCGATTAGCTCATAGGCCCCATTTTTTAATACTCGTTTGACGATATAGGGCCCATGCCACATGGGCTGGAATTTTCTCGCTCCAATTTTATCGTGTGCTTGGTCATATAGGACAACGAGGTCACCTTCAATGAAAGAACGTGGAGAAATTGATTGATCAAAATGGGCTTTAACCTGATTTTTCTGTGCCTCAATAACCAAAGCAGCTAAGCGGTGAGTTTCATCCAGTCGTTCCAGATACAGGAGACGTTCTTCCTCCTGGGAAGTGTCGGGCAATAATTCCACAGCCAACTTCAGCGAAGGGATCTCACATTCAACTGGAAGAGTCGCTTCTAGACCATACACCAACTGGAAAGGTGTGAATCCAGTTGCGCTCTTTACTAATGTTCGATAGGCCCAGAGAGCTGAGAATAATTGGAGATGTCAGTTGGATTTGTGAATACCAATTGTTCGTTGAAGCATTGTGACCAATACCTTGTTCATAGCCTCAACCTAGTCATTCGCCTAGGGGTAGTATGGCATTGAACTGTCATGACGTAAGCCCAACTTTGATGTCAACTCTGCCATCATGTAATCTCGAAAATGAGTTCCATGATCGGTGACAATGGCTTGAGGAACTCTGAAATGCGTAATTACATGGTTGAAGATGAACTGAGAGGTTGTCTTACCGTCAGCAACTAATGTAGGCATCGCCTCAGCCCACTTAGTGAAGTAGTATACGGAAATGATTATATAAGCATGCCCCCCGGTCGAGTGAGGGTTACATGTCATAAAATATATGCCCCATTTGGCGAAAGGGCCTACGGTAAAGACAGGATGAAAAGGTAGGGGTGGCGCGTGCATCTTGCACTGAAAAACCTGGTACGCATGGAATTTTCGAACTGCAACAATACAGTCTTTGAATATAGATGGCCAAAAGTAACCCGCATGCAGAATCTTCTGGGTGGTAGCATATCCAGACATGTGACTGCCATAAGCGCCACTGTGACATTCATTCAGGACTTTCTCAGCCTCTTCCAAGTTCAAGCATCGGTGGAGCACAGAATCAACTCCGACACGATACAAGGTATCTCCGACAATGCGGTATGGTTGAGATTGATGCCGAATGCGACGTCGAGCATCTTTTTTCAACTCAGATCAGAAATTGGATGTCTAAAGGTACACGATGATGTCACCGTACCATGGATCATGAGTGCTGATAAGAAAGAGTGTTTCATCTGGGATGTGATCCTCAGATTGGGATGTAACAGAGTCTGTTGGGAGAGAGTAAATAAGATCAGCAAAAACCAATGATTTTGTCGATTTGGAAGTGGTGAACTCCAAATCGAACTCCTGAAGGATGACAATCCATTTGGAGTACTTGCCCCCCAGCAATTTTTGAGACAAGATATATGTCATGGGGTTGCAATTGGAAATCATGGTTACCGTACGCAACAAGATGTAATGGCAGAACCGCTGAACGACCTGTACCACGGCAAGTGCCAACTTCTCGATGTGGGCATAATGTGTTTCAATGTCGAGGAGATTCTGAGACAGATATTAAACTACATGTTCATTTCCGTCGTCGTCATCCTGTACTAGAACCATAGCTATCGTGCTAAACGTAGCGGCCAAATAAAGGGTAAAATCACGATGATAGTTGGGAGGACATATTAACAGAGCATTGACGAGCAACGTCTTAAGTTTATCAAAGGATTTCTGAGCAATATCGTCCCAATGAAAGGGAATGTCCTGTTTCAGAAGTCGCGTAAACCCCTTGGCCACTTCTGCATAGTTCGAAATAAAGCGACGTAAGAAGTTGGCTTTCCCTTGTAGGCTCTGAAGTTGATGTAATGAGGATGGGGATGGGAGATTAACGATGGCCTCGAACTTGAGGGGGTCAAGGCAAATTCCGTCTTTGGAGACGATGAATCCCAAAAGACGACCAGAATCCACGCAGAAGACGCACTTGTGAGGATTGAACCTAATATTGTAACGTTTGTAGTAGAGGAAGATCTGGCGGAGGTGTTCAGGATGGTCCTCAAAACCGAGCTGAGTGAGCCAGCAAATCTTCCAGATATGGTTGGACAATGTGACGTATGTCATGGAAAGCATAGGACATAGCGCGATGGAAGGTGGCCCCAGCAATTTTTAAGCTGAACGGGAGCTTCTTGTAAGCGAAAGTGCCCCACGGACAGATAAAGGCGGTCTTATGTTGATCAGTGAGTAAAATATTAATTTGATTGTAACCCGAGAAGCCATCCATAAGGGAATATATCTCACTCCCCGCACAGTCATTGATGATCTAATCTATAAAGGGAGTGGGATAGTTGTCCTTAGGGCAAGCCCGATTAATGTCTCGGTAGTCAAAAAAGACCCGTATAGTGCCTTGCTTCTTATCTACAGGGACAATATTAGAAACCCATTCTATGAGGGGGATTGGATATATGAAGCCCGCGTTAAGAAGTTTCTCAACTTCTTATTTTATAGTTGCGGCTTTTCAGGGATGCACTGGGCACAGACGCTGATGCACGGGCTTCGCACCTGGATAGGTGGGAATTTCATGCTCGACTATACTGGGATCAATCCTAGGCATATTTTCATAGGACCATGCGAAAACATCTGTTAATTCGCAAAAAATGCTCGTGTATACCTGAATCTCTTCGGGAGAACAAGTAACTCCCACATGAATATTCTCAACTACCCCCGGTTTGATGGAGATGTCGATAGGCATGGTTTGGGTGATGTTACTCAGATTTCCCTCCGAAAGAACCTCATGAGTCAATATTGGCATTTGAAGAGGCGGAGTGGGAACCTGAGATGCGAAGCGCTCCAGACAATTAGACATTTCCCCCAGGCCAGGCATGAACGAGGAACAATGATGTCCATTGCTCCACGGCAGATCCTCAAGAGACATCGTTTCAATGATAGCTTCATCAGAAGAGAAGAATTCTCTTAAAGGATCAAGCGAATCTGCATCACCAAGCTAGGGGGATTGAGAATATACATCTAGAGCCATGCTCAAAGGAGCATGTTCTAGAGGAGGAGGATCTGATGCAGCGACAATTTCGCAATAATTGATCTCAACTGGAGTCAAAGGCATCGATTCTCCAAAATAGGTCACATGTTTAGGTGAAGCGATGATCCAAGGATCGTCTGTCCTAGAGATCATGTTAACTTGAATGGTGTGTGGTGGTGGCACGGAAAAAATACCCATGAGGATGGGGTCTTTGAAAAGACCGGGTCCTACACTGTTGGGGGGATTGGGGTTTTGGTCCACATATGGTATGTTGTTCTCGGAGGATGAAGTGAAGAAAGACAACTAATCGACAGTGATAATATCTCCCTCATGATGAAATTTCAGAAGCCGGAATAGGGTGGACGGAATACATAGCATGGCATGGGTCCAACTATGACCAAGAAGAAGATTGTAGTTGAGTTTTGCGTCAACTACTTCTACTTCCACGTTGATTGTCTTACCCTGTAATGTGATCGGAAAACTCACGAGAACACCCAAGGGTTTAGATTCCCGACCATCAAATGCCTCAAGGGAATTGGGAGATGAAGTAAGAGTTGGAGAGCCGATGGCCTTCCAGTAGGCAGATGACATAACACAGGTGGAAGCACCTTCGTCCACAACGGCTCTATGGATGTTGAGGCCGTTGATACCGACTTGTATAACAAGAGCGATCTGATGTGGAAGTCAGGGGACAAAATTTTCCAAGTTGAAGGTGAGAAGACTAGAATCGGTGAGATCAATTCCATCGATTGCGGACAACAGAGCTTTCCGTTGCGATGGGAAACTTTGAAGCACTTCCAGTGCAGACATTGCAGAAGGCGCCTGTGCCAAATCCTCAACAATGTTGTAGTGCTGAGCGGCACAGGTGTTTGGATTATAGGAAGATTTTTCCAGAACACCTTTGGAAGGTGGCCTTACTGTTGAGATTGCAACAAGATGATGAGCTTAGTGGAAAGAAGTCGCCTTCACTAAGTGGTCCCACAGGGTATTTTTGGCGCAAAGTCTATTTTTAGACATGTTGATCATGATTCTATGAGTTGCAGGATGCCATTTGTGGAGGGATGGTCAAGTTGGAAAAATAGATGGACTTCTATTTTTAGACATACTGGGCAGAATCTATTTTTAGATTTCCAGTCTAAAAATAGATATGTCGAATATTATTAGCTCTTAATAATATTTGGACTATAAACATTATCTTATCCTCTTGGAGCACTTCAGTTTGATGCTTGTATGTGGCACATGCAGCTGACAGAAGGAATTACGTTATTCCTAGGGTCTAAGTGGAGCTATTGCAAGATGACTTCAGTTAGAACTCATGTGAGTGAGTTTGGTGGAGTTGATTGAGGAGTTGATGGAGTTGTGTTCAGTTTAACTGAGTTAAACATAGCTGAACTAGTTGTATCTAGTCTAACTGATTGATACACTAGTGAAAGTGGTGTGAATTAATTATTAATTAATTCACTAATTAATCAACTAAAGAACACATCAGTTAACTTCAGTGCATGGACAGTTTCAGTGGAGATCAGTGGAGAGGTAGGTGAAAGAGCAAGTTGACTATCAATTGTGACTATACTGGTGCATGAGTTTGCACCACACATTGATGGAGATGCCAATGAGGATTGCGCAGTGCATACCAGTGGGATTCGAACTTGGTTCAAGCCATTCTCAAGGTTGGATTGCGCAGTAGAGGCAGGCTAACATGTGGAGCAGATTGGAGCATGTGTTTTGTATGATCTGAGCTTGTGTAGTGTGTAGCATGGGAGATAGTGTTGAGAGCTTGTGAGGAGCTTTGTGCTATTATTGTTACATGAACTCTATCATTATAATATACAGATAGTTGGGGGTTTTCAGCTTTAATCTTTCCCATAAATACTGTGTTTATATGTGTGATTGATTATGGTTTTAATGTGCGCATGCAATTGTTTATTTTCCGCAAATTGATGATCAATAGTAGAAGAGGTTATGTATTATGCGTGAAGATTAAATAGTGTGTGATCAGGATAATCTCGGTGAATAAGTTATCCATTATTCAAATTTCTACATGGTATCAGAGCGATATTGATCATTGGAGCAATTGCATAACATTGAAGCGGTTGAGTTTTGTGCTGGTGGAATTCGAATTTGCAGCAGTGTTTTCTTGGTGTCAAAGTTGAAATGTCTTTCAACAGATTGCGATTGGAGTATGCCCTTGAGGGCAGCTCGAATTATATTGCATGGAAGGACAGGATGGAGGCAGTGTTAGGTGACAATGGGTTGAAGGAGTTCATAGATGCAGAAGTCCAGAAACCTTCTTCTAGCGATGTTGTTGCACTTGAGGCTTGGCAAAAGAAGACAGCAAAATGTCGAAGGATTATGTTGGAGGGCGTGAAGGATCACATAGTGTCGAGCCTGCATGGTAAGGCTTCTCCATTTTTGATGTGAAAAGCCTTGATATATTTATTCCAAAGTAAGAGCGACTAGAGGAAGTTGGCGCTCAATGATAAGCTCAGAAACATAAAGATGGAGAAAGACGACAATATGCCCAAGTACCTCATGAAGTTCATCCAATGCAGGGATGAGCTGGGAAGTGTGGGGGTGACTGTAGATGATGAGGACTTGGTGAGCTTGGCTCTCCTTGGGCTTCTGAAGAGTTAGCATTCCTATCAGGATTTTGTCAATGGTCGGGAGAAATTGCTAAGATGGGAGCGACTTTGGTCGGATCTTGTGCAAGAGGAGATAAGGCGAAGTACCAGGGACGGATCTTCATCAAAGGCATCTGATGAAGAGAACTGCGCTTTGGCTGCCAAAGAAAAGAAGGGGAAGAACAAGAAATCTTCTCAATCTGGTGCGAAAGGTAAGAAGCAGGACATTTCCAAGGTGAAGTGCTTTCACTGTCACCAACACGGACATTATGCCACAAATTGTCCGCAGAAGAATAAAAATAAGCAGGCTACTAGATCTGTAGCTGGAGAGGCCTTAGCCTCGTAGTTTGAGCTAGATTTTTCGCTGATCGCATGCTTGGTCTCAAGTGTGATGGGTTCAGTGTGGTTTCAGGACAGTGGTGCGTCTTTTCACATGACAGGAGATCGAGATTTTTTTATTGATCTGGATGAGAAAGATCTTGGAGTGCACATCGAGAGGGGCGATGATGGTAGATACAGTGCGACCATTATCGGTACCATTTCCTTTGAGAGGGAGTCTGGTAAACCCTTCGTATTGAAGGATGTGATGCATGTTCCAGGATTGAAGAATAATCTTATCTCTGTGGCGATGTTAGAAGACAAGGGATATGATGTTGTCTTTAGCGAAGGAAAGGCTTTCCTGCGCAGTAAGGCAACTGATGAGACCCGGAGGATAGGGGTTCGAGTTAAGAACCTTTATCAATTGTAGGTAGATGGCTGCGCAGCAATGGCAGGCAAGGCAGAAAGAGTGGTGAGCCGAGATGATGGCAAGTTGTGGCACCGGAGATTGGGCCACCTTCACCATGGAGCTTTGAAGATACTGCAACAGATTTCTACTAGGCTTCCTAAGGTTAATCTTGTGCAGTCAGATCAGTGCAAGGGATGTACCTTGGGAAAATTTGTGAAATCCACCTTTCACGAGAAGGATGGTCACACCACGATGATCCTTGAGAGAATTCACACAAACGTGTGTGGACCTTTCTCAGTAGCTTTAACAGCAAAGAACAAGTACTGTGTGATCTTTGTTGATGATTTTTCTCGTAAGTGTTGGATCTTCTTCATGCAGAAGAAGAGCGAGACATACTCAAAGTTCTGTGAGTTCAAGGCACTGGTTGAGAAGGAATCGGGGAAGCAGGTGAAGGCTCTTAGGAGCGACAATGGTGGTGAATTCATCTCTGGCGAATTCAAGGACTTTTGTAGCGCAGAAGGAATTCGAAGAGACCTCATAGCACCTCATAACCCACAGCAAAACGGGGTTGCTGAGCGGAAGAACAGAACGATCGTTGGGTGCTGCACGGGCGATGTTGCATGATCAGGGCCTACCCATTCACTTGTGGGCAGAGGCATGCAATACTGCAGTATATGTGCAGAACCGTTGTCCTCACAGGATACTTAGCATGAGTACACCCGAGGAGGCATTTTCTGGTAAGAAGCCTGATATTTCCCATTTGAGGATTTTTGGTTCACCTGTTTACATTCATGTGACGAAGGATGCCAGGAAGAAGCTGGAGCCGACCGTAGAGGTTGGGATATTTGTGAGGTACACTGATACGCCCCACAACTATCGTGTGTATTTTCTAGACAGTCGCAAGACTGTTGTGCAACAGGATATCAAATTTCAGGAGGAGAAAGCCATGAAGTGTTCACTTGAGAGGGAGCCACACTTGCATGCAAATGAGGAGCTATTAGTTCCTAAGGATGAGCTTCAGGATGTGGATTAGCCACAATAGGAAGTTCATGGAGTGGAAGAGACCACTCAGTCAGCGCCAACCATCAGAGGGCAGAAGCGCACTACAGAAGCTGAGCGACTGGCTCAAGATGCAAAGAAGGTTGTAGGACCACCTACAGCACAGCGCAGACAGAGACAGTGACCTGATCGGTACACTGGATACATGGATCTTGTGAGCAAGTGTATCGTGACAAAGCCATCCTCTTTCGAGGAAGTTGTGGAGGACCTCGCATGGGTAGATGCCATGGTGGAAGAGTATGATTCGATTGTCAGAAACAGTGCATGGGAGATTGTCCCGAGGCCGGAAGGGAAATCACTGGTGGGTTCGAGATGGATCTACAAAGTGAAGCAGGCAGCTGACGAGAGTGTGGAGAAGTACAAGGCAAGATTTGTTGCCCGAGGCTTTTCACAGATTGAGGGGATCGATTATGAGGATACCTTTGCACCTGTCGCAAGGTATTCTTCTATACGGACGATTCTTGCTATCTCAGTGCAGATGGGGTGGCACATTCATCAGATGGATGTGAAGACTGCGTTCCTCAACAGATTCATTGAGGAGGAGGTGTACATAGAGCATCCCGAAGTTTTCGAGATCTTCAGTAGCTAGTCGCATGTGTGCAGGCTCAAGAGAGCGCTATATGGGTTGAAACAAGAACCGCGTGCTTGGTACACACGGATAGACAGTTATTTCACCGGACTTGGATTCTCTAAGAGTGAGGTGGATCCGAACCTATACCAGATAGTGGTGGAGGGTAATTTGTTGATCATTGTACTTTATGTAGATGATTTGATTTTGACAGGTGATGAGCTGTTGATACTCTCATGCAAGGATGATCTTGCAAAATAGTTTGATATGAAGGACTTGGGCCTCCTTCATTATTTCCTGGGATTGGAAATTTAGCAGCACAGTGATGGACTATTTGTTTCTCAGGGTAAGTATGCCCGGGAGATACTGGAGAAGTTCAACATGCATGGATGCAAGCCTGTTGATACTCCTCTTCCTGGAGGTTGGAGGAAGGAGGATGTTACTTCGGCGGAGGTAGTGGATGCCACTGTTTATCGACAGTTGGTGGGGTCGCTTATGTATCTGGTCAATACACGATCCGATATATGATATGCAGTTAACCAGCTTTCACAAGCTATGGTTAAGCCTACCAAGCTCTTTTGGAAGGCGAGGAAGCATGTATTGAGATATCTCAGAGGCACATTGGGATATGGATTGTGGTACAGACAGTCAGATGAGGTGAGTCTATGTGGCTTCACGGATGCAGATTGGGCAGGGAGCCCAACGGACAGAAAGAGCACATCTGGAGGGATTTTCAGTATCGGCTCGACAGCAGTTTCTTAGTACAGTAGGAAGCAGAGATCTGTGGCACTCAGTTCAGCAGAGGCCAAGTACATGGCTGCATGCGAGGCTATATGGATGAGGAAGATCTTGGTCGGGTTGTTCGGTTCACACTTGGATCCTACTGTGATTTATTGTGATAATAAGAGTTGCATCAAACTCTCGGTTAATCCAGTATTTCATGATAGATCCAAACACATTGACATCCGGTATCATCATATTAGAGATTGTGTGCAGCGGAAGATCATGTTACTTTCATACATTCCTACGGAGGATCAGGATGCTGATATCTTGACGAAGGCGCTCACCAGGAGCAAATTCGAATACCACAGAGGCAGGATAGCGGTTGCAGATAATCCATATCTTGTTGAGAGGGAGTTTTGAGATTGCAACAAGATGATGAGCTTAGTGGAAATAAGTCGCCTTCACTAAGTGGGCCCGCAGGGTATTTTTGGCGCAAAGTCTATTTTTAGACTATGTCTATTTTTAGACATGTTGATCATGATTCTATGAGTTAAACATAGTTGAACTAGTTGTATCTAGTCTAACTGATTGATACACTAGTGAAAGTGGTGTGAATTAATTATTAATTAATTCACTAATTAATCAACTGAAGAACACATCAATTAACTTCAGTGCATGGACAATTTCAGTGGAGATCAGTGGAGAGGTAGGTGAAAGAGCAGGTTGACTATTAGTTGTGACTATATTGGTGCATGAGTTTGCACCACACATTGATGGAGATGCCAATGAGGATTGTGCAGTGCATACCAGTGGGATTCGAACTTGGATCAAGCCATTCTCAAGGTTGGATTGCGCAGTAGACGCAGGCTAACAGGTGGAGCAGATTGGAGCATGTGTTTTGTATGATCTGAGCTTGTGTAGTGTGTAGCATGGGAGATAGTGCTGAGAGCTTGTGAGGAGCTTTGTGCTATTATTGTTACATGAACTCTATCATTATAATATATAGATAGTTGGGGGTTTTCAACGTTAAGCTTTCCCATAAATACTGTGTTTATATGTGTGATTGATTATGGTTTTAATGTGCGCATGCAATTGTTTATTTTCCGCAAATTGATGATCAATAGTAGAAGAGGTTATGTATTATGCATGAAGATTAAATAGTGTGTGATCAGGATAATCTCGGTGAATAAGTTATCAATTATTCAAATTTCTACACTTACAACGGGTTTAGCGCTAGGCTTCTCAATTTCTAACGGAACAGAGACAGGTGGGGGAGGTGTGCCATCAACGACTTCCTTCATAGCTGCCTGGAGAGATCTAGCATAATCCTTCAAATGAGTAGCAATTGAAATAGGTGCAGCACCATTCATCATAAAAACTTGGGACCCAAATGGTGCAGATGGTGAGGGTTGTTCAACCATCTGGGTCTGCTGAGATGGGAACGGTTCTTTGAGAATTGTCAGAGTCCCTTTGGAGCCTTTTGGAAGTTGACTAACTTCAGATCATCGGGGATAATATTTGTAGTGATCTCCTTCATAGATGAGGTAGGGGTACTTCGGTTTCCGTTGGGAACCATCATCAGCACGAGGTTTAGAAGACTCTGATTTTGGGGCATCGGGTTTGGATTTTCCTTTGCCCTTCTTCTTCCCTTTGGAGGTTTTTTCCGCAGGATTGGCCTAAACGGCATTGACCTCCGCGATCTTACCAGAATCTGAGGTTGCGGGAAGAGCAGAATTATTGGAAGAATTCAACTTCTGCTTCCCATTAGAGGACTTCCGGGAAGTCCGAGAAACGGAACCAATAACACCATCCACCGATGGGGTAGCTGGTGCTTTAGAGGTCCCTGGCCGCGGGGCACCAGTCAAGATATCATATAACGTGCCAGATTGAGAGTACACCAAATCAAGGTATTGGGCACGAGCGATGGCTTGTTCTTCGGTCACACATGCCCCCATAGCAATATCTTGAGCAATCTTGTTAACAAAGGAGATAGTGAACCAGTGAGTTAGAAGCTAATCAGGAATATCAAACATGATCAGTCGACGACGATGTCGCCACTCATGAATATGATCTGATATGTGAGTGGCTTTATCCTGCTTCAGAGAAGTCAGGAGATGCGTCCCGGATTCATAACGAACCGGTAACTGGAAGTGTGTCAGAAAATCCATGACTAGCGTATTAAAGTCTTCAAAGATACCATGGGTAGTTCTATGTCCCACTTAGCAGCAGCCCCAGTAAGCGTGCGCTGAAAAAGACGTAGACAAATCGAATCATCCACCCAAGAGTTCGAGGACCACCATAGATGGTAGGTCATGGCATGTGCTTGGGGGTCTTCTCCAGCTTTACCCTCAAATTTAGGACAGTCACCAGGTACCTTGGTCGGAACTGGAGGCCAATATGGATTATGGAGAATCGGATCATTGGTCAATTTAGATAAATCCAGCAATTCCAACGTGGCAAGGAAAGGTAACTGAGGATTGAAAGGCATACCAGGCCCTCGATAAGGACCTGTAGCTGTACTCCACCCTGGTTGAGCATAAATTTGCCCCCATTGGTTCTGTCCTGGAGGATTCTGACCATAGGGGGTGTAAGCCATATAATTGGGTTGATACGGTTGTTGAAAACCAGTGTAAGGGGGTTGATAACCAGGGTACTGACCCTAATTATATGTAGGCCCCGTTTGAGCAATGTATGGATTTGACTGCTGAGTATAGGTATAACCTGGTTGTTGAAGGTAATAACCAGAACCTTGGGGCGGGTTGTAAACCGGTCGAGACTAACCTTGAAGGTAATAACCGCCTTAGGGTCGAGCGGGTTGTTGGTAAGTGGGACCTTGTTGAGCTTGATAAGTCGGGCGCACAGGCGGATTCGGCTGCGGTATAGAGTAAATCGACTGTTGAGCCGGGTTAACTGGATGTGCAGGTTGTCCTGGTTGAACAGGTTGGCCTGGCTCGGCGGGTTGCCCTTGTTGAACAGGTTGGCCCGGCTGAATAGGTTGTCCTGGTTGAACATGTTGGTCTGGCTAATGAAAGACACCAGGCTGCCCCAGCTGAGCCGGTTGGCCTAGAGGCGGGATAGGGCCAGGTTGTGCCTGATAACCAGGTTGACCTGTAACAAGACCATAAGATGGCCCCGACTGTGCAACATTCAGAACAATGGGAAACTGAGGTTGCTGAGGTTGCACCATAGGTTGAGAAGGATGGATTTTCCCCCCAGGACCATACAACAGTCTAGGTTGATACCCCGGTTGGCTTGTGGGTCCTTCTGGTTGCCCTGGTTGGACCACAGGGTGAGGCTGTAGAGGTTGACCTTGAGGGTTGTAGGACTGCCCTTGCAGACTGTACAAAAACCCCTGCTGGCCCGAAGGTTTCCCTTGTAAGGGTTGTCCTTGCGGGTCGTACAGATAACCAGGCTGGCCCGAAGGTTTCCCTTGGAAGGGTTGTCCTTGTGGGTTAGAGGGTTGCCCAGCCTGAGCAAACAGAAAACCTTGAACATATTGATAAGCCTCAGGAGCAGGGAAACAAAGAGGGTTACCCTGTTCATCATATTGATATGGAAAAACATAAACAGGGGTACCATACGGTCCATAATGGGAAAAATAAGGAGGGTTGGGATCTTGGGAGGACTGACCAACCTCAGAGTTTGATGAATGTAACGACAACCGATACTCCTCAGGAGAGATATTCTCCGGAATAGCAGATGCTATGTAGATGTCTTCAGGAAGTGACAAGGTCCTAGTGGATTGAGTAGTGACAGCGGGCGTAGATACAGCTACGCAGATAGTAGGCCTAACAGGTACTGACGTGACCTGAGGAGATGACGTGAGAGGTGTCGATGGTGACATCCCTAACGAAGGAATAACCGGCCTCGTGGATGGAGTTGATACTCCCATGGAGGCCACAGCAGCCACAATCTGACTTAAGGATCTATATCCCACTGGAAGCAAAGGACCAGGTGAAGACATGACAGAAGACTCGGGGTTGTTCTCTGGAAAAAGTTGGTAATCTTCACCAGATGTAGGAATTTCCTCACTAGGAGAAGGACTAGGTGAGTCCATATCTGACCCTGCCTCTAGATCTTCTAAAAGACGGCGAGGACTAGGAGGTATAACAGCAGCTAAGAAAGGCGATCTCGTTGTAAGAGGAGGGAAGTATTCCCCTACTCCAAATCCAAACCAAGCGTTGGATAAGGGCCAATTGAATTCAATTGGTCCACCAAAGGGAAGTTCAGATATAACTGGTCCCCTGTTGGGAAACTCGGATACAATAGGCTGCTGAGGTTCAGCAGAGAACTGAGAGACCTCTGATGAATCGTTTGTGTAAGGACTACTAGTTGATGAAACTGAGGGTTCCACCATTGTGACAGTAACAAAAAGAGGAAGAGATCGAAACAAAAGCACACGGGCAAAAACCAAGGCAAACAATCAAATGGCCAACAGACAATCTCTAAAAGGAGTGTGATCGTAGGTGATTAATTTTACCACATTGAAACTTGGAAATTTTACCGTTTCATGTTTTAAGAGTCGAGAAACGAGTAAAAGGTGACTCTATCTCTTTCAATTTGGAAACAAGCGTGAAAGGACAAGCGCTTGATGATCCTTTCAAATTTAATGAGTCAGAAAAGACCGAAATTACTACTCTAGAACTCTAAGCAAAAGGGTGTACCAGATATCCATGAACTGCAATATACACCTTGGTTAAAAAATGAAAGAGAAATCAACCAAGTTCTTGACGTACGTGCAGGAAATCTCCCCGAATGTTGTGTCCGGTGTATCATGAGTATAAGGCGGCAGACTCGGCTTCCTACGGATAAAGGATAGCAACCTAGTAGGGTCTCCCTTTATATACGCGACGGTACGGGGAACACAAGTCTGTACTAGTGCTGTCTAAAGCCAAGAGGCGAACGACAGCTACTAGGTTTAACGATGCTGGAACATGTCACTAGCCTAGACCTCTAGATATTTCGTTAATGTTTCAATGCTGCCTTAGTGTGAATTGAATAAATTTTAGAGTTTATCTTCAATTATGTTTCAATTTCAGGCCCTATCGAATGTTATGTCTCAAAAATCTTCTAAATGCACACTACATGCCACAACATATCACTTTTTTTGATGAAGAGCTAACTATAGGAAGGTTGAGAGCTTTCCAAACAATAACAAAATGATCACAAAACAACCACTACTGTCTCTAATGCATGCTAATGAAACTAAAAGCTTCTCCTCTAGAGTTATATAACACTAAAAACGCAGAAAAGTTTTTAATTTTCACTAACTAATCAAAAAGCAAAAAGATTTGTTTTTGTATACTTCAATGTTTTAGAGAAAAGTGCACCAAACAAAATGAAAGACTAGTGAGAAAACCAATTTGAGAAATGGTAGCAAAAGAGTAGAAACAAACAAATTCACCCAATGCAAAACACCCAATCAGAACTCAAACTGATGGAAGAAATTCCTCAAATCGAAGAGGAATCCCAAAAGACTCATACAAGCCATGTGATCTAGGCTCGAAATGAGACAAAGCGAAACTTGAATGAAAAATAGAGCAGTCACTCAAATACCGCAATGATACATTGAAAACAAACCAAACGAATGCAAGGAAGCGAAAACAAATTTGATTGAACTAGCGAAAACCAAAGACTCCCACGGGAGGCTCAGCACACAATAGCACCTAGATGCCCTAGGGCTAGAATGTAAAACTAAAGGTAGAGGGAAAACAACCAGAGGATGGAGGTCAAACACAGTCAACAAGGACTTCAGGCTCAGAGGGCTCAAAAACAAGTAAACCCTAGCACCAAACAGGGTTGGTGCGACTGTGTGGCTGTATCTGACGCTAAAACAGGGTTGGCGCGAGTGCCTAACTAGCAACAAGCACCAGCTGGTGCGACTGTTAGGCTAAGAAACGTGCCAATCGAGTTTACTAAGGACATGAATGAACAAGAGCAGGAAGAGAATAGATCAGGTATGGTGGGGGCTGAACAGAGGTTTTACACTAGAAGAAGACAAACCAGAAAAGCAAATCAAACAAACAAAAACCAAAAGCAACCGAAAGAGACAAGACTAACTCCAATCAATCTTCCCCAGCGGAGTCGCCAGTTTGTTGGAGAGGTAAATCCCCTCTGAGGACAGAGACGATCCCTACTAGCCTAGATCGGGTCTAGCAACAATCAGTCACGTAGTGATGCAGGTCTCTAGTTACAAAACGACAAAATATAACAAGTTTCCTACCTCAGGTCCTATGCAATGGTCGATGGAGAAAGGATGACGCTTCTCGTCCTTCACTTTGGCAGATCACGATCCTTCCGCTTAACACGTCCAAACACTTGCACACACGCGAAGAAACACAACGATACACAGCATAGAATCTAAATCTTGTAACCATACATCAGTCAGAGAGGATGTAATTCATTGCATCAAAGACAAAGACACATGAATGAAACCATAATCAAAGTCGCTTATCATTAATAATAACGAGAGAAAGATACAACCCAAAGCTCTGACACTGGATCTTCCTTCGGCAGGGACTGACAGCAAAGCACATCTCAATGAAGCTCGTCGAAAATGGGACAGAGCTCTCTCTTCGGCTTGGCTTTCACAGGCTGTCTGGCGATAGTCTCCTTGCTACAGATTCAACTCTTGCTTCTAGCTTGCTAAGGGAAAATGGCAAGCTTATATATATGGTGGAAGGGGAGTTGGGATCCCTACAATTGTGGGATTGGCCCTATCCTCAAGGAAGCTTCCATAATAGGTGGAAAACCACCTCCCCTACATGGAGATCCGGAGCCAAACCTCCCAACTCCTTTTAGAGACTCGTTCAAGAGTTTGTTGGAATAAAACTTCCGCCATTTATTTAAAAAAAAACAATCCTTATTAATCTTGGCGCGAGCAATACACTGGGACAGAGCGCCAGTTGGTACACCCTTTTTGGTGGATTTTCCCCATTGGCGCGAGGGCTGAACTGGCTAGTCGCGCCAAGGCCAAAAGATCAGTTTTTAGGGTTTTTCCAAGGAAACTTCCTTCAGAGGAATGATTGTCCTTGTCAAAAGGGATTCCATGAAAGTGGTTTTAGGTTATGTCATTGTTCACAGGTCATGGGAAAGGCCCTCCAATGTGTGGGAAGGGGAATTTCAGGGACGATGACAAATTACTGTGTAACAGCTAGTTATTAAGTTTAGGGTTTGTTTGTTTGTTTGGTTAGGTAGATTGTCAATCAAAATAGATAGAGTGGGAGAGGTTTGAGCCATTGGGCTATGGAGTCTACAAAGAGGTCTTGTAAAGTTTAACAATAGGTTAGGGGTGTATCACAGCGCAAGTCTAACAAGGTCAAACGGGTCTAAAAGCTTGTGTGAGTGGAGTGAAACATCAAATTGTGAACATAGTAGGTGCAAGAGGGCAGTTAAGAATCCTTCAAAAAATACCTTAACAAGAATGGCCTTTAAGATTACTAAGCATGAAGAAATAACCAAAGACAGGGCATACCAATAATTTCTTTGACTAAACCCTAGCAAGTAAGCATGAAGACAATGATTTAGTGAACTATAGAAGGCAAGAAACTTGTAAATCTTCTAGTGATTTCACCTTCAAGGTAAGAAAGCATTTAAGATAAACATATAGTAGAGATCAAAGAATATGGAACTCCTAACTTCATTAATCAAGCTATAAAGACCTCCAAAGCAACCATTTCGGAAAAACAAAAGGGCATGGAAAATCATAAACCTCTTTAGCTAAACCTAATCAACAATACTTCAAAGTAAAAGACCTCAAAAATAATGTTTAAGTTATATCAAAGAGCAGGGCTAACCATGAAACTACTTTGATATTAGCTTTATCAAATAATATTTAAGATAAACACACATAAGTGGGTTTAGAGAGAAACTAAGAATTCTCTAAACTGACCTAGCAGAGGAAAACATAGAAACAGTAGAGAACAAACAGAGCTAAAGTGCCTCTAAACAACATTTCTTAGCCTAAAAATTTTGTCCTACTGCAATATAAAGATGGAAAAAAATGATAACATAAGAAAACAAGAACTAAATAAGGAACACATCACCATTAACTATGCTCATGAATCCTGCAAGTGAGCCTTCTCCATTGTCAAACAAGTCAAGCCATCCATAAAAACCAAAGCCAATTTCTTTTCAATCTCAATGTCTATGTATTACTCTCAATAATCATCCAACATGTACAATGAGGCCTCAACGTTGTATTTAACAAGCAAGGAGGACCAAAACCCTAACTAGGGTTCCCAAAATGTCATAAATACATCATAAATGCAAAAAATTTCCATTAAGACCATGCAAGGCCCAAAACACAAAATATCTAATGCAATAAATGAAAAATAACTTCTAACACCTAACTTTGGAGTGATTTTCCCAAAAAACCATAAAATATCTATTTTCAATAAATTTCTGTCTTTTGTTGACTTTGCAGGCAAGGGCACAGCAGTGAGGTCCAAGGGCGCAATGCCTGCACTAGAAAAATAGGTCACCTTGCAGCTGAATTTTGAAGGTCTTCCCGGTGTCGGAATGAGCTCCGTGATAGCTCGTTGGAAATATTATCAAGTCTAATTTCCAAAAGTTCCCTTTTTTTTCTGATTTTACTTCATTTAACTCTTCAAAAACTAAATCTCCCAAACTACTTGGGGCACAGCGCCTTCTCTAAAAATAGGGCAGAATGGTGAATTTTTGCATGTTTTTTACCCTTTTAGGGGACCAAATCTGCTCCAAATTATCTGAAATTTGGTGTGTGATGTACTTGGAAAGATGAACCCAAAAATGCAAACCAATCCTCAATAAAGTGCCCCAAAAAAGAGCACAGTGCCAAGGACGCTGCACCCTTGGCCCTCCAAAACAATGAAAAACCAAAATTATCAAAAGTTGCCAAAATTTTGAAATTGCCTTGCTTATGGTGTTTGGGATGCCTGTAGAGAAGCATCAGCAAGGATTTCAAGGTTTATCTCGCCTTTGGCCTCCTTAAGAGCTTGAATTTTAGCAAGGGCTCTTTTGAGCTTGGCCCTTGCAATTTGATTTCTTAAGGCATAGTGCTTGCCCATCTTCTTCTGAAGGCCAAGGTCTCTTTGTGTCTTTTCCAGCTGATCCTCCAAGTGTGTATTAGCCCTCTCTAACCAAGGTTCCCGATCATACTCTATCTCCATGGCAAGCAGCTCACTCCACTTGGAGTGAGCTGCTCTGCCAATGTTGTTTCTTGCTCCTTCTCCTTGGCTAAGGCCTTCCTCAAGCCCATTGTTCTTGGCCTTCTCCTAGACAATCGCCCTTCTTCATCTTCACTTTCATCAAAAACACCCAAGACCTCATCTAGCCTAACTTTGGTCCTTTCAGCCTCTTTCTAGGCTCTGATTGCCCTAACCTCATGAATGGCCTTTTGTGCCTCCAGCTGCTTATTTTCAACCTCATAATAGTGGATGAAATTCCTAGCCCTAGCTATATTGGCTTGTAAATCTCTGATTTGGGCATCTCTTCTCTTGAGCAACATGCTTGAGATCCTTGCCTCGTTCTCATCATCACTGTCAACATGGATGAGTTTAAATTCTCGCTCAGTCTCATGATGATCTTCTTCTTCTTTCTCTATGACCTTTTCTTTGCCTTTGTCTAGCTGATTAGTTGATGTGGAAGGCATGGCCCCTTGCTTATTAGAGGCAGCAAACACATGCCTCTTTCCTCTTTGGTATGTAAAATAAAAAGGTTCAAATTTGATCATTTTAGTGCCTTCAGTCTTGCTGCCACCATGAATTTCATCATCATGGATATCCTCACTGTCTTCATGGACCTTATCAGCGTAGCTCTTTGTTTTATCACTGACA